>JAHWFP010167223.1:0-33600 GCA_023313725.1 Lithobius niger
CAGTAATGAAAATGAAATATAACCTGACTAGGTTTTTCCAGTTTCACATAATCAGACATAAATGTATTCTTTTCAAATAGCTCAAATAAGTTCACGAATGGTATTTCATACAATCACAACATTTCATATCCAATAATCAGCATCATAAAATAATTTGTCATTTGCGATTTTCAAAATTTTTCATAAATATTTCGATATTACAGTTTCCATCGAGCACTTTTATGGCCACAACAGGTTGAGGGAACATGTTATCTAACCGCCTTTTTTTTGTTTAATTTCTTTTAATCTTTATTTCGGAGGGTCACACTAAGCTGGGTGTTTCAATCAAGAGGAATACCAATTTACATCAGGGAGTCGAAGTGTTATTTTTTTCGGTTCGGTTTCCGGTTACGGTTCGGCTTTATTTAAAATTTCGGTTCGGTTACGGTTCGGTTCGAACCGTTTTTATTTTTTGGTTTTAACCGGTTATAACCGGTTATGGTTTAACCGGTTTTACTTGGTTACGGTTTTAACCGGTTTTAATACTTAACTAGCTAAAATTATTTGCTCGAACAACTAACAACGAACAAATAAGTTTGGCCATAGTTTTCAAAATTGCGTAACTTTTTAGTTGCTGTTTCTACTTGCTTTGTAGTTGAACATTTGCAAAGCTTATTAGCTGCTTAGTTTTACAAATTTAGTATCAAAGTCAACAGCACATTTTTATTTAATGGAGTATCACTTGTTCAGGGCCGTAAAACAAGTAGCTCACTCACTTTAACGAAGGTTTACATTGTAGGCCGCCTAACTAAAGCAGTTTTAACAAACGAAGAGCACTTGCTACCGAAACCAGGCAAAGCACTACAGTACGGGAATTTCTTAGGGAAAATTGCTTAGTGGTTTCCCAGCGTTATTGCAGTTTCCCACCACCCTTTCTTATTCATACAGGCCTGGTCCGGCGAAAACATTGTCTGGACCTTTGCTCGACACCGGCCCCCTCCCCACCCGCCTTCGCTTCGTGTACAACTGTAATGCGGTGAAAGGTTGGGGTGGTGGTGGTGAGGGGGGGGGGGGGGCGGAGACGAAAGTGACTACAATATTGGTGTATCATTGTTAGCGTGCAAACTATTCCTGGTCGCACGGAATATAGCATTGTGGGGGAACCCATGCGGGATATAATTACTCATTGTTATGCTTACTGCTTAGTTAGCTTAGCATAGCGTCATTCTAAACAACATGCTAGACTCAAACTTAATCTGAATCAAACTTAATTTAGTCAAAGTGTAAACTTAAATAAAAAAAAAACAATGAATTACATAACTGCACATTCGTTATTAAAACTTTATTAGTTACTGTTGGTAAATCTGCATCAAAACAACGATGATGATCCAGACTGTGACGTCAAGCAAACGTGCAAGAACCGAAAAAAATAACCGATATTTTATTTCGGTACGGTTACGGTTAATGCCACATGTAAGTTTTTCGGTTCGGTTACGGTTTCGGTTTGGTAATTTCAAACGGTTTTTACCGGTTTTCGGTTACGGTTCGACTCCCTGATTTACATTGATTCAATAATTTCAGAAAAATTTTCATTTTTGTCGTAATTATCACTTTAGCTCTCACTCATTGTAATCCAGTTCATGTGGTATACTACCGCAGAAATTTTAGTTCTGATTTGTCTAACCAACAGTAGCGGCTTTAGTACTTATAAAAGAACCAAAAAAAACTTGGGTAGACTTTACCACAGTCCGCACGTGATTCTACAGACGCCATTTTACAAAATGGCTGCAGTCAATCTTCTTTTTTCCCTATTTCAGCTTTTAGAGCACTTACAGTCTCCCTTGAAGTGTCTAAATAGATGTTTTTTTACGTCAAGGATCTGAAAGTAAGGTTCCCATGACCCTAGGACTGATGTATTTACCCCGTCAAAAGTAGTAACCTTTCTTTTTTCATGTTACAACAAACATTATATTCTGAAACGAAAAGCTCAAGAACAGCTTAACATGGACATGCTTTTAGGGTGTTTTACATGTCCATAATTAACTGCATATTATCCATGCTTTTACAATGGTGCGTCCTTGTTTAGTATTCGTATTGCTCCAGTTTGGAACTCTCTGGGCAAAACATTGTTGTGGCCCCTTCAGTGGATGTATACAATGGTGCGTCCTTGTTTAGTATTGCTCCAGTTAGGAATCTCTGGGCAAATCATTGTTGTGGCCCCTTCAGTGGATGTATACAATGGTGCGTCCTTGTTTAGTATTCGTATTGTTCCAGTTTGGGACTCTCTGGGCAAAACATTGTTGTGGCCCCTTCAGTGGATGTATACAATGGTGCATCCTTGTTTAGTATTCGTATTGCTCCAGTTTGGAACTCTCTGGGCAAAACATTGTTGTGGCCCCTTCAGCCGTACATGTTTCATTTTGCATGTTTAAATTTTCCAGCTATTTCTGAAAAACAAGAGGAGCATAGTTAACAATGTAGCGGTTGATGTGCTGGTTGATCTCGAAGGCCGAAGCCGAGACCTGTGGAAAGTCCTAGATTCTTGATGGATCGAGAAGCATCGGAAGCAGGGTTGTGGAGAAAACAATCTGAAAGAATGGCTTCTTTAGAAGGTCTGGCAGAGGGATGTCCGCAGGACCACGTTGCCTGGGAATCCGGGGGGGGGGGGCTGGTTGTCATAGTTGTCAGAACGGTGAGAGGATCGATCCTCATCGTTATCCGATGAGTGGTAAACCAAGGGTGGTGGCGCTGGCTGGGGCAGAATCGGGATCGGAGCTAGATCGGGTCCTTGAGAAGAGCCAGGAACAGGATCGGTGAGGTGGAATCTCTTGGAAGCTGAAGCAACCCAGGAACTAGTGAAGGCGGATGGAGGCGGTGGATCGGAAGAAGCCTTACGCTTGAAGGTCTTTAGTGCCGAATTTATAAGAGTGTACTTGCTCTCGAGAAAGAGGAGCCGCAGACGTAGCTCGAGAAGGAACGGATCGCTGAGAGGATCACATCACTGCCCTATCTGCTGGTTTGTGAGCCTTTGCTTGAAGCTTAAGTTGAGAGTAAAGATGTTTCACTCTTAGCAGTTCTTGGGAAAGATAACCTGATTCCCGGTCCCAGACAGCTTGTCCACAAGGGCTCGGTGAAGAAGCTGCCGTGTTGCAAGACGGAATCGGTGCAGCGGAGAGGTGCATCGGTGCTGAGGATCGGACAGGGCTGTCAACAGGATCGAGAAGCACAACACTTTCCTCTGGATCTAAAGGCTCAAGGATCGGAGTTGGTGACACAGGATCGGGGGAAACCAGTGGTTCCCTCGGTGTACCTTTAGTACGAGGCGTGGGATCAGGACCGAAGGATCGGGATCGTGAAGTAGAAAACAGCACATGGCAATGGTAGAGAAGAAAAGATGAGACGATCACTCCGCTCAGGCTTTTATATGATGGAGGCTGCGCAGAAACCTGCGCTGAGGGTAGCGGCCTGAAAAGAAATCTTCTATTGTTCTCTAATTAAAACAGCATTGAGAAAGAGAATGCTAAAAAAAAGGTAATGATATTTTCATAGCAATTAGAAACTACCCTGAAACAACAGTTCACAAAGTGTGACTACCAACAAGCCATCACAGCCGTACAGAAAAATGTATCTCCCATTTTTGGTTTAATTCGTCTATCCTAGATGATAACTAAGGATTGCTTTAAATTGACTTGCTAATGAAAAATTAGCCCCCCCCCCCAAGGGAAACAATGAAATTAATAAAGGCTCGGACAATACCACTATTGACATCAGTATCGACACCGACATTAGCAGTATCGGTATCAGTTAGCAGTTTTGGGAAATTATCAGTTATTGCAATAATTTCAGTAAAAACTGTAAGATTTTAATATTCCAACCAATCCATTTTAAACTGTTTTTTCTTGAGCTTTCCAGCAGTAACAATTTCAAGTAAAAGCTTCAGTCATGCTGAAGTTATTCACTACAAACTGAAAAGAAGTTCCAAAAGACGCAAATTTTAACACTGATTAACATAAGCTTTTATTAGCCTAAAATACTTACCTTCAGTATGCACTAAAATCGCCTTGATTTGCTTTCCTTAACCGAATTTTTAAACCCCTTATCGTTTAAAACCAGCAATGCAATGAGATTAGCTTTACTGCTGCCAGGGGCGCAAGTGTCATTACCTTTAATACGGGAATGTCAGCTATCTTTAAATCACTTTGTTTCGAACTTGTTGCATTCAGACAAATGTGGGTTCTTCGAAGCGGGGAGGCTGGGTGGGTTCAAATGAAGGCAAGTATTTTAAGATAGCAAAAACTCATTTTAATCATTGTTAAAATCTACATTTCTTACTATCTACAAAATACTAACCTTCAGTATGTGTTGAATTTGTCCAGTTGGTCGGGGGGACAGCACGAACCCGGCTAACTCATTTGCATTATCTCTACACACTTGTGACACACAAATCTAATTTGACAGAAGAGAGAAATCTATCCACCTTTTCCTTTTCTTGGTGGTGATTCTTCTCTTCTCCTTACTGGCTGTGTTGTTTACAACCAACTTTTCTTTGCAATGACAACGTAAATTGCTTTTCTCGCTTCAGTGTCAACAAATTTGGCATTCAAATCAATACTGTGTCACAGTTTCCATGTTTTGTGTGTCAAAGTTGTTTGACACACAAAACATGTCTTTTCTAACTCGAGAAAGATTCATGTAGACAAACACTAAAAAGACTAAAATTGCAGAGCCTGCACCTGCTTAATTTTAGTTTTTATTGCCTAACCGAAAATATACATTAACTGTCTTTATAGCGTTTCTCCTTTGAGCTAGAATTTCCCCCTAAAAGCTTTGGAGCTTGTATCCCAGCCGGACTTGTACCTACTGCACATGCACAGGCTTGGGCTGGCTATATAACACGGCGCAGCCGACCGCTCGTCATTATTTCTCCTCACCCAGAACCTATCAATTGAGGGGAGGCCTAGGTGGGACTACAGGTAATGTATATTTTCGGTTAGGCAATAAAAACTAAAATTAAGCAGGTGCAGGCCCTGCAATTTTAGTCTTTTTATAGCCGACGAAAATATACATTACCTGTTTTTATAGCGGACTTTGTCACCTGGAGGTGGGATAGGTTCGCTCAATTTCCTCTCATGTACAAGTAGGTACCCCAAGAGCAAGCGAAGTTATTCCTGAAATTACCTTAGCCAATTACACTGGTTGTGGAACCGGTGAAAGCGGATCGATCCGTAGTGCGCACGGTAACAGTGAGGTTCCCCAGTGAGGCAGGGTTGGTGTGGTGAAGGGAACGCTAAGAATTATTATTGGTTAGAAATGGGGGAAGACTGAAGTAAGGGAACCGCAATCAGGAATCTTAACACCATGGGGTACAAGAGAGGAAATCAGGCGGTAGTGCCGAAAACGCTTACCTTGCAGGGATGATGATATCGGATCTCGTCCGGTCGTTAGGGTACAGTAAGAATTCCTCATCCGTTCGACGGTCTTCAGAAATAGTTCGTGTGCAGGAACGAGAAGGAACGATGATGAGCATTGATGAGGTTGAAGCACAGAAATTGGATAGAGAACACTGTTTCTGGTGGGGGAGCGCGCCATGACAAATTAAAGATCTGTGGGAGGTCTTGAGGGATGAAAAGGCTTAAGTTATTGATGTATGAACTGTGCAGTATATGAGGCGAGGAATGAGTTTATGACGTCGGGAATGGGACGAAAGAAGCAGGAACCTCACTGAAGTCACACGAAGGAACTGGCTGATTTTGGATCGTGGTTATTGTTGCTACTGTAGTATGCGGAATCCTAAGGCTACTCCTTTGGCTTGGCGGCAAGGGGAACATGGCATCACCGAGGTGGAAGAGGTCGAGTTTTCAGTTATACCATGAAAAACGGGTGAGAAGCGTGGGGCGTTGCCATATTGCCAAATGGAATAGGAAGATATCTTGTGGAACTGATTTGTTGCCATGGCCGCGTTTCAGAGGGTCACCGAAGACAAGGACGGTGATACAGGAGGATCGCCGTCCGGAGTATGGGATGTTCGGGCCGTTACAGATGGATATTGGTACGGTGAAGGTAATGGTGACGGGGCTGCTTTGAGTAAGTCTACGATGGACGGAGTCGTGGGTGTAGTGGAAAGTTGGGGGGGGGGACCAGGTGAACGTGCCTTGGTCGTTGTGGGCGCTGACCGAAGGCGTCGGGTTCGAGACCGAGCACAGTAGTATGTCCACCATGATGGGGACGAAAGGATAGGTGATAGCAAGACATGGCGAGCGCGAAGCAGCACATAATTGATGTGTTGGGAGCGGTACCGTCGGTAGAGAGTTTCGAGCTCTTTTGAAAAAGCTTCATTAGAAGCGCGTAGGAAAGCATTGTCTGATTGTAAGGTGGTAGATGATGCAGCGGCTTCTTGTAACGCAGGTAGCTCGGATTGAGTTGTGCGAAGGGATTCCAGTTCCTTGACGAACCCGTTGATGTAGTCCAGGAGAAATTTCATATTGAAATCAAAATTTTCCAGTTCCCGTGCTGACAGATGGAGGCCTCTGAGTAGGGCGGAACGGATTGCGGTGGCTGACGGGAACGGTACAGGCTTAGTGGAGGATGGCGTCTTGCAGGGTGAAAAGGTTTGGAACGTGGCCGCAGGGAACGGCGTTGGATTCTGTGGTGTGGCGGCGGCTGCCAATGAAGAAGTGCAAGTGGTCGTTTGAACTGAAGGCTTGACACATAAGAATGGAGCCTGTGGTGGAGCCAAGGGAGAGTGTGTAGTCTTGACGCGTACCTTGGGACGCGTTCCGGATGTTCCTGGAATGGCAGGAACTTTGTCGGTGTCGGCGAACCGGGGGCTTTTTGCGGGATGCAATGGAGGATGAGGCACTGAGACTGGACGCTTGGTGGGTGTCTTTTTAGTTGGAATCACCGGTGTTTGTGGTGGAATAACAGGTACTGTTAGCGCCTTAAGAGTTCGTTGTTTATTCCGTTGACGGGCTGCTCGGATGGAACGTTTCCTTGATTCTAACTGACGGCGACGAATCTCAGACCATCGATCAGGGGAGATGAGGAGGCAGATACTGCATTTTTTATCGAGGCCGTTGTACTGGCGGTGTTTCTGGCAACACACGTGTGGATCGAAGTGTGAGGATGGTGAAGGGACAGAAAATCCCATGAAAGAGCAGGCTTTAGGTGAAGGAACGTTGTCCTCAGAAACCTCTACTGGTGGGATTGGATCTTCGGACGCGGATGCGTCCGACATCTTGGGCGCGGAGCTGGCGAAAACCGTTACATGCGAGGCGATTTGAATTGAAGGGGTGAGAGAGACCCCTGGTGGCGAAACTGCGCAGGGTGGAGCAGGCAGAGGAGGGACTGGTGAACAAGTGGAGGTCGTTCCGTTAGGTAGGAACGTGGCACGGTGAAAGGCAGACTACTGATTGAATTGAAGCAAAGTAGCAGTTGAACGGGTAACGTTGTTAGTTGTGTAGTTGATAGTAGTGGTTCCTATGTGGGAGCGGAGGAACAAAAGGTTTGGAGTTTGGTGTTGAGGAATCGAGTCCTCATAGAATGTGACTTTGCCTGTCATATTCGTTGTGAGAGAAAGGGAGTAGGCCGTGCGTGTTTTCTGACTCGGAATTGGATGCTGTGTTGAAGGAAAAGGTTGAATAGGGAACCGTGGCCTTGTGGCCTAATGGAAAGGAACCGTGTTCCTGAAGTGTTAATGTAGAGTTGCCTGGTGTCTTTCTCTTCCTCTGTCTGTTTTTCGTTCCTCTTGTAGAATGTGAAAATCGGGGCGAGGGAAAGGGTAGTGTAACAGAGGCCCAAGCAGGGCCAGGAACGAAGTAACCTACCACTGCGTGGAGATAGATAGAACGACTCGAGGGTTGGTTCGACTTGAAATGTTGTTGTTCGGAAATTTGTCCCTGAAGGGACGAACGTCCGGGAACGAAAACCTGCCTGTAGGGAATTGGAGAGGTCTCGGTTGTGCTGAGAGGTATAGAAGAATGAATGGGTTGATTGATGGAGGAAGCTAAACAAGAGGTTTGCAGTCTGCGTAAGTTATAGGATTGATGCCGCCGTAGTAGTTGATGGGGCCGCCAAGGGTGTTGCGGAACGGGGAACCGGGGCGGTGGAACTGTTATTATGGGCGTAACCTGGCTTATTAAAAACGTGCAAGGTACAGGAATAGAGCGAGCGGCCCTCATACACGGGTCGTCACTAAGCTAATCTGACAGACTGGTATAGTCGGATCAGTGTTGTTGTTCTTTTGTTGTTCGTTTGTTGTTGTTTTTTGTTTTTTTTTTATTGCGGAGCCAACTGTGCAGCCATGGAAAGAAGGTACAAAGTCTGGTGGCTTCGGCAATTCGGGTTAGAACTGATGAAACTTCGGAGGAGTCAGGACGGAAGCGCAGGAAATACTGCCAGAATGAGCAGAAGTTGAGCTGCATGACGTGTCCAGAGAGGTGGGAACGAGGTTCCCTGTTGGTGTCGCTGTTGAAGAGCCAGGTTCCGTTGAGGCAGGAACGATGGGAGAGATGCCAGGGAACGAAACCTTGGTAGACCGCAGGAGGTGCGGGGAATGTGATGACAGGGGCAAAAAGTCGGGGGAACCACGACCCAAAACAGTATAGTACACATCACAGTTCAGGAACGAAGTGTCTTCGCCACAGGTTAGTCGAACCTTGGATGGAGAGGAAGGAGGCGCAAGTCCGAGCAGCACTGTTACTGTTGGAGCAGGTCCAAGAGGACAACATGGAACGGATGATGATGACGAGTCGCGGAAAAGACGCCGGAACGTGGGGAACAGCACTGGTAGATGGGTAACACACCCCGCCTGAAGTGTTGGTGACAAATTGCCAGCGGAACCAATTGCAAGCGAGGAACGCGACCGAAGGCGGAGCGTCTTTGTTGGAACGAACCTCTGGATGACTCCATAGGGAATGTGGCAACTAAGGCCGGGAACGTTGCAGAAGGCGGCTGAAGTGGCTGCCGAGTCTGAAGGGAACGGACGATCGGGGAACGGCCTGAACGGCGGTTCATTGTCTGGGGTGACCAGGCGATCCGGGTCTGCGGAGCTGTGTAGCTCGTCCGTTGTTGTCGAGATCCCAGAGGGGGAGGAGCAGGGACTACACTGCTCATTGGGAACCGAGATGGAATCGTGGCAGGCGACCACGTTCTTCTCGATAGGAACGCAGTAACGCCGTGGATGGCCGGAACAGTCCAAGGACCAGGGAACCGGAACGAAGATGGGGAGCTCAAGGCAGTCACAACGACGTGAACGCCTGGATTGGTGTACGACGTGAAAGCCCTAGGGGAATAATGACGAGCGGTCGGCTGCGCCATGTTATATAGCCAGCCCAAGCCTGCGCACGCGCAGTAGGTACAAGACCGGTTGAGATATAAGCTCCAAAGCTTCTAGGGGAAAATTCTAGCTCAAAAGGAGAAACGCTATAAAACAGGTAATGTATATTTTTGTCGGCTATAAAAACCCCGGCTTGTGTAGTGTTGTCATCTCTCCAGTGTGCGTTTTATGTTTCTCTTCCTCATTCAGAGAAAGTTCCATGTGGACCACAGCAAAACACTGACTTGTGTTGTGTTGTCCCCTCTCCAGTATGCACTCTCACCCTGTGTGTGTGTGTCATCTGTCCGGTATGGGAAAAACACTTCTCTTCCTCATTTGGGGAAGTTCCATGTTGCCTATACCAATTCACTGACTTGTGTAGTGTAGGCATCTCTTCAGTATGACTGCTGCACATCCTGTATGTAAGGCAGTCATCCATTCCCAATCCTACTCCCCACTGCTACATGTGGCTTCAAAGATGAGGCTCCTCTCGAAGCACTTGTATCCCAGACATAGTGAGCAGGGGGTGCTGCCGGGGATGCTTGCCTTTTTCATATTTTTTCCCATTCCTTTTTTTTCCCACATTCTTCACATTTTTTTGCATTCCTCCTTTTCACTTTTCTCACTTATCTTTTTTTTTTTGCATCACTATTTCACAATTCTTCAATCTTCTTTAGTTAGTAATGTTAGTAATTTCTCAGTAATTTCAGTGGTTTTTTTTTTGGCTGATTCTGGATGACTTCAAAATTTATAACAAAAAGTAACACCCACATCAGTATTCGACTCGTAATTATTAATGACATACTTATGACATGATTTAAAAACACAACTTCAAAATGAGATCTGTCCCAAGCTTCACAAATACATTAAAGCATTTTTTCTGCCAGCTAAAGTTTTCTGCCAGCATTTGCTGCTTTCATCTTGAGTTTTTCCTTTGCTTTGTAAGTTTTGCCTTTACTTTACACCACCGCTCGTATTTTTTCGTATTTCATCACATTTTTCACACTTTTTTTTTACTTATAGCAAATTTTCACGTTTTTCACTTTTTTTTTCACACCAGCAGCATCCCTGAGTGAGAGATGAAGGTGTTTTTTATTTATTTTTTTTTATTTTATTTTACACAAAAACAAAAAACAGGCAATGACAAGTGAAACAAAAAAAAAACGCAAACCACACAGAAAAAAAGCAACAACAAAAAAAAACAAAAACCCAGAGAAATCCATTTTAACAACCAAAGCACTCATCCAGTTTCATTTCCAAGTCATCCCACTGTAAACTTTTTGTGGTTTTGTCTGCCCAATCTGGTACATTTTTTTAAATACTTGTTTGCGTTCTAAATAATTTTTTTAAATAATTTTTAACTATTATTGGTGTTGGTTTTAATTTCTGACATTTACATACCCACAGAACATACTTAAAACGTAATGTAATAAAATTATATAAAGTATTTTGGCAATCATTCGTACACAACAATCCATATACAATGTTTAGACTTTTAGCAGCAAAGCAGCTGGGATCGACCTTAATGATCATTTTATTTATAAGCTGCCATATTTCTTCAGTGCACTTGCAATAAAAAAATAGATGTTCAATTGTTTCTTACTCATTTTGGCAAAAAGTGCAGAGTGGAGTGCTGACATCCTTTACCTTTCCAAATAGGAATTTATTAGTTGCAATACGTCTGTGCAGCAATTTAAAAGCAAAAACTTTCATTTTCGGTTCTTTAATATTTACCAACAAATTTTGATATACAGCTCTCCATTCTACTTTTGTATTTATTACAGTTTCCCATTTTTCTTGTACCTTTTTTGGTTTACTGATTTCATATTTACATAACATTCCATACACATCTTTATTATTTGTTTGTTTTCGGATAAAATCCTGGATAACAGATGAATGTTGTAAATCTGTTAATTTATTTTTAGTCTCATTTATTTTCTTTCGCCATATTATTGGTATGGCTTTATTAATCCAGATGAAATCCAGAAAAGTAGTTTTTTTTTACCTATTGCAGTTTTAAACTGACACCAGTTCATAAGTGTCCCTTCCTCCGCTAAAAAATCATTTAGAAACCTAAAGTTAATTTTAATTAAAGCGTTATTAAATAAAGATTTTTTGGACACCAAAATTTCATCATTACCCCAAAGTGGTTCTTCTTGAATGATACTTATTTTCGAATCTCCAGTATTTCTTGTATTTAATCCAGGCTTTTCGTACAGCTACCCAAAAGTTCTGATGTTTTATATTTTTAATAATGAATTTTAAATATTGCTCTTGGCATTCAAACGTGCAAAGTCCTGCGTATTCTTCTAATTCTTTCAAGAATAAAGTTTTCCAGCTGTCACCATCACTAACAAATAATCTTTTAATCCAACTTAAGCAAATTGCTTCAATGAATGAAGGAATATCTATCATTTTTAATCCACCTTCCAAAAAATCTGCAATTATTGTTTTACGTTTAACTTTGGCTTGTTTTGCCAAATAAATTTGTAACATACCCTTTCAAAAGATTTTCTGGAAGTGGTAACGTTGTCCATACGTGAATAAGTTTCGACAAACCCAAACTTTTGACCACATTAATTCTTCCAAAAATTGTAAGACTCCTGTATTCCCACTTAGCTACAAGTTTTTTAACTTGGTTCAGTTTTTCTTCATAATTTATTTCCACTGTCTGCTTAGGACTTTTTGTGAAATGAATTCAAGGATTTTTATTGTTTCCTTACTCCAATTTAAGTTTAAATCTTGGCATATTGGATATTCTTCAACTCCAATCGACATTGCTCCACATTTATTTCGATTTATTTTTAAGTTATAAATCTCTTTAAATTTTTTTAGTGATTTAAAAGAACTCCTCAGTGATTTTTCAGACCCATCCAAAGTTAGTGTAGTATCATCGGCATATTGACCCAATTTGTGTTCCGTTTCTACATTATTTACGCTTAGCTTAATTCCTGAAATTTCTTTGTTATTCAACTTTGTTATTCAAATTTATTTGTTACCTGTTAGAATTTGTGCTCCTAAAATAAACAGGTAGGGTGATAAGGGGTCACCTTTTATTAATCCCTGCATAATTCCGAAAGTCCCAGATGAAAAACCGTTGTTAATAACACAACTTTCAATACCGTTATAAAAGACTCTAATCCAACTCCTTAATTATTCGCCAAAATTTAAATTTTCCAATACAATTTGAACAAATTTCCAATTTACTCTATCAAAGGCTTTTTCGAAGTCTAATTGTACTAATAAAGCTTTTCTTTTATTTTTCTCACAAAAATTTATTAAACCAAAGATAAATCTTGTATTTTCCGAGATAAAACGATTTTTCATGAATCTTTTTGCTCCTTAGTTATAATATTTGGTAAAACTCGTTTAATTCTATTTGCAATGCATCCTGAACAAACTTTGTAGTCCACATTTAACAACGTTATGGGCCTCCAGTTTTTCATTAGTTTTCTGTTTGCACCAGGTTTTGGCAAGCAGATAATTGTTCCATGTTTTTGAGTTGACGATAAACTGCCTATTTTCAGAGCATAATTGTATGCATTTTTCAAATGTACGCTCAATTCACCCAAAAAAGTGATATAAAATTCTTTAGTATAACCATCAGAACCAGGTGTCTTATTGGATTTCATATTTTTTAATACATTCCAACATTCGGTTATTGTAATTTCCCCTTCGCAACTATTACATTCTTCGTCAATTAGTTTGTGAACATTAGTTAATGCATTTTTAATAACTTCATACCGATCTGCTTGTGTCTGACATATTGCTCGTGTACAAATTTGTGTAATATTTTTCCATTTCTTTAAAATTAATTTTGGATGTGAAATTAGGCCGTGCTCGGTTTCTAACATAATTATTGTTTTGTCGATATAATTTCTTTTCGTCAAGAATGACGAACTTTCAGAGTAGAAGCCGTTATGGAATTTTCAATGTATTACGGGATGCCTATTCCCAAGATATTCTACACAAAGCAAGATCTTTTGTCAAAACAAAGTGTGGAATTGCAAAGTTTGAAGGACATTTGGCCTTTAACTTGACGTGTAAGAGGGAGAACGTTATTCCTAAGAGTCTGACGGAGAAACCAAAAGCGGGAGGTGTGCGCGGTCGCGCCATCGCCACGCACGCGAGCCGCTCCTATCTGCTTGCACGGATCGGCGATTGCCATCGGACGCTTCGTCAATTGCGTACGAACGAGTGGATGCTTGGAAGATCGATCGAAGCTGCTATTTCCGGATTGGAATGGATGGAGTTAAGCGAATATTGTGATTACAAAGTTCGGTTTTCACGTGATGGAATTAAAAAGAAGCATATTGAAAAACTGCAAAAGCTTGGAGCACATTCGTTGTCTTATGAGCTGGCATTGCCAGAAAAGTGGGAGAAAAATGTAAGCGAAAACGAAAGTGAAACTTCCTTTGAAAGTAGGTTTGCGAATGTCGAGAACCACTCTAGTGTTGCCCTCTCTGAGTGTGAGCTTAGCGTTCTGGATTTGGACTTAAAATTTATTCCGGTGCCCCCCAAAACGGATGTGAATATTTTGGCTAATGTGATTACTGACATCCAGCTGCTCTTGGATGGATTTACGTGGGATCCTGAGATTAGGTTAAAACTACAACAGATTGCTCTGAAAAGGCAAATGAAGGTAAAACCGAATGTGTCGTACGAGCAAGTGAAAGCTCTCCGAAAACTGAGTAAGAATGCTGATTTGACCTTTTGCAAGGCTGATAAGGCAAATAAGACTGTAGTTCTTGATACGAGTGAGCATAATAAGCTGGTGAGAGAGGAGATCATGAATTCTGGAATGTATGTGAAGACGGAGGAAGATCTGAAGAATAGGCCGTTAAATGATGTGTGGTTTAGCCTGAATCGCCTGAGGAAGGAAGAACATCTGACAAAGGAGGAGCAGATG
The DNA here is from genome assembly GCA_023313725.1 of Lithobius niger. NCBI lineage: Eukaryota > Metazoa > Arthropoda > Chilopoda > Lithobiomorpha > Lithobiidae > Lithobius > Lithobius niger. The sequence continues at coordinate 14,202 of JAHWFP010167223.1, forward strand.
GACCTTACCCCAAAACCACCACAGTATTTACCCAAGATCTTTGCTCAGGTAAAGACGCATAAGGAAGGCAGGCCCCTTCGACTAATTACATCGGCAAAGGGAGGTCCATGCCAAAAGATTGATTGGAAGGTAGCTGATCTGTTAAAAAAGTATGTGGATTCTCCGAGCAGGCTGAAAAAGACCGAAGATCTCCTAATTGAGCTGGATGGTTTTAAGATTGAGGAGGACGAGATATTAGTCTCCTTTGACGTAATAAAGTTGTTTCCCAGTTTGTCACATCGGATGATTCTGGAGATGTTGGGAGAATCGGCGAAAAGACATAATATTCCAAGGGGAGATTTCAAGAAGGACAGAGCGTTGTTAAAAGTAGTGCTGGCACACATCTATGTCGAGTTTAATGGGGAAACTTTCTGGCTGATAAGAGGAGCCCCGATGGGGTATTCGTGCTCACCGATCAAAGCTGAGTTGGTGATGCAGCATTTAGATGCGTTTGTCCGGGTTTCAATCACCGAGGCTAGGCTGTGGAAGCGCTTTGTCGACGACGTGTTGGCTGTATTAAAGAAGAAGGAGTTGAAGAAGATTCGTGAGATGGTAAATAACTGGCACGAGGATCTGGCGTTTACTGTTGAGACTGAAGTTCATGGCTCTATCCCATTTCTGGATGTGAAAATCAGACGAGAAGACAATGGACGCCTCACGTATCAACCTTTTAGAAAAGAGATGGCAACTGAACGAGGATATCTTTATACGTCAGGACATCCAGCAGAGCAATTAAAAGCCATAGCGCAGAATGAGTTTCATCGGATTGTGAGGCACTCTTCCACCAGCCAGCTTGCTTAGCCACATTTGTACAATGCTAAGGGGCGCTTTATAAAACTTGGATATCCTCCGGGACTCCTAACCAGGATGATGAAAAAAGCGCTTTTAACGAAGAGACAAAAACGACCTACTGTGCAGAATGATGTGACAAAGACCAAAAATGTCGGAATTACGTATCTAAAAGGAACGAGCGAGAGACTGAAGGGAATTTTAGAAAGAAGAGGCTTCAAAACCTTTCTCAGGAATGACAACAACCTGAAAGATGCTCTCCTTAAGAAGAGAAAGAAGGTGGAGAATGGGAGTGACCAAAATGAAGTGTTAGCTAGGGTTAAAAATACGAGAGAAGGTGTATATTGTGTGCCATGTGATGGGTGCGATGCTGTTTATATAGGTGAGACTAGGAAGGGCGTCCGAACGAGGGTAGGACAGCATATGGATGACACGAGGAATGAAGTGTATAGCAACAGTATCGCTACCCATCACATGATGACAAAGCATTATATAGGCTGGGGAAGAACTACTACACTTCTAAAATCAAATGTCCCACATGATTGGCACTTGAGGGGACTGGAATCCCTGGCGATCCAGCAACATGTTAAAAATGACGCCGTTTTGATGAACACTCAAGGCCCATCCAATCCGGGAATTCGTTTCCTCCTTAGAGATGAGTTTTCCAGGCGACTCACAAAGCAGTGGATGAACCAGCACGATAAATATAGGAGGCCACGCCATGTACGTGCGCAGATTTCGAACGCTGAATTCCACGGTGACGATGTAGTTGACAAAAGTTTGAGTTGTGTAGGTTAGGCCTGATGAAGACAGACGTCGTCGGTCTGTTGAAAATTTGCAAGAATACTGGTACAGTATTTTGATTCTGAAATTGTGCGTAACAATCTGTTTTCAACAATCAATTATCAAGAATTTCTTTTCTCCAAGCTACAAAAGTATTTGGTGGGCCTTTCACCTTGTGTATACCAATTTATTCTAGATCTTACCAAAACACCTTCCATAACTCTTTCACGATATTTTTCCAGTTCTACGTTACGAACTTTCAAACTACTGTTTATATCTTTATTTGTTGGTTTCATGGCTCTCTCATTTTCCAATTTTTTTATTTTGGCTTTTAAATTTTGTTCATCTTTATTTTTAATTTTTTTCTTATAACTTGCATAAGAAATTGTTTTTCCTCGTACATTTAACTTGATCATTTCCCAGCTTCGTTGTTCATTTAGATTACTTACTTTATTTTCATTCACGGTATCTCGAACTATAGCTTTAATGATCTCTATATAATCTTTATCTTTTAATAGTTCATTATTAAATTTCCAAAATCCGGGTCCACGAGTTGGAAGATTGTTAAGTTCTAGACTAATTAGTGAATGATCTGACTTGTATGCTATATCTATTTCAGACTTGGGGAGCAATGGCAGCGTATAATTAGACACCAAAAAGTAATCTAACCTCGCCGCTATATTACCACGATGCCATGTACACTTTCTTGAATCTGGGTTATAATTACGCCAAATATCAATAAGATCATATTTACTCATGCACTCTTTTTTTTTGATTTGCGTTAGTATTATTATTGGTTCTGTAATTTACCGTATCTTTGGCATAATCCAGCAGAATATTCCAATCCTCTCCTAAAATAACATTTCCTCCTTCAGCAATCACATTTACTTTTTCTAATACTGTAGAAAAGAAATCAGGGTCATCAGTATTTGGACCATATATAGAACCCATGACATAACTAATGTCGTTAATCTTAATTTTTACGATACAAATTCTGCCTTCACTATCTGTTTCAAGCTGTGTGACGGTGTATTGAAAGGTTTGTTGAAAAAAAATTGCTACACCCCTGCTATTGCTTAACCCATGTGAAATAAAAATATCTGCACCCCACTCTGCCCTCCACCGCTTTTCCTCATTAGTTGTTGAGTTTATTTCTTGCAAAAATATAATATCATATCTATTGTTTTTCAACCAATGAAACATATCTCGTCTCTTAAAATTATTTTTTAAACCCCTACAATTTACAGATGCAATTTTCAAAGACACTTCAAACTTATGAAAATATTTTGTTTAAATCGTTTACTATCCTCAGGCATAAATTCTTCCTTAACTTCAAGGTAACAGTGGCAAAGATAACTCTGGTAACCCCCCTCCCCCACCCCCCCCCCCAGGAAAAAAAAGAGGAAAAAACATAAAAAACAAATCAATTCGAAAATTACACGGCGTACCATGACAGCAAAGCTAAACATCTTAAACCCCTGATCACTAAAATAAGGATTAGGCTTTTTTTTGTGCCTATTTAGTTATTGGTAGGCAGATCTTGAATTAAACCCGTTTTTTAGTTCAATTTCTGCCTAGGTTTCTTGCACTACAGATTACGTCAAAGCGTAATTTGTTGTACACTTTTTTTTTCTTAAGCGAAGACCCTTTTACCCCCATTTTTTGTTCACAACACTTTGTATAGCACAGTTGTTTTTAACACTTATTTTTAAATTACATTACAACATTTAGGTTTTTTTTTTGTTGTAGAAAAATAATACACTTTCTTGGAAATGTTTCGAAGATGGAAAAAAAAAAAGAAGTATTGCACAGTGCAGCCCCTCCACTCCCATTGCTATCTTGCACTAGGCTATGGCATAGTGCAGTTTTTTAGCACCATTTTTTTTTCCTTTTCTTCTTTTAGTAAGGTGAGGCATTTTGTGTACATTTTTTCCAGGAAAAAAAGGGTATTGCACATACACAAATCACTCTGCAGCCTCTCGATGCCTATGAAACATGAATTCACTACAAATTGTGTCGTGGCATATAGTATACATTTTTTTTTGGCACCATTTTTTTCTTTTACAGCTTTATGCTGTGTCGTAGTGCAGCTTCTTTTCTTTTGGCACAATGGCTTTTCTTTTTTTTTATGTCGTATTGTAGTTTATTTGGCACATTTTTTTTCCTTTTTCAGGTTTCAGTAAACAAGGCATTTTGGGCTTCATTTTTGGTTCCCAGTCTTACAACAGCTTTTTTCCCCTTTTTTTTGGCGTCAGTTTCGCGTACGGGAATTTTGCTCTCCATTTTTGTTCCCAATCTTTTGTGTCGCACAAGTTTTTTTGTGCACTTTTTCTTATGGGTTTGTAGCAAATGTATTTCTAACACTTATTCCTTTTCAGATTTTGGATTTTTAATTTTGTGCAAAAGCCTCACACGTACTCTTCACACCGATAAAACTTCATGTAAGGCCCACTGGAGGGGTTTCTTTAAGGCTCCTGTACCTCTTTCTATCGAAAAATTTACGTATTTATCAAAAATCGTCCTTCACTTTTGAAATGTACAAAGGGAGGATAACCATTCACCACCAGGTTACACTTCTTATCGTTTTGTAGAAGTTCCTTTCTTTTTTTCAGCAGTGTAGAACGGCGGTTCCATAATTCCCTCGGCAAGTCCTTCACTATTCTTATTTCCGCGTTTTGACCTAAAACTCTGACGGCGTTCATCACAAGTTTTTTTTCCTCGATGTGCACAAATCTCATTATAGCATTGGAATGATGTTCTTTGTCGGCATTATTCCGCTTTTCATTCTTTCTTGGCAGCCTATGAATCGCAGCAAAACTGAAGTTATTAGCATTTGCATTTTGAGCTTTTCTTTTAGTATAGTTTTTACAATTTGCTCTAAATCTTCATCGCTCGTGCTTGGTACATTAAACATCAGCAGATTGTAATTACGTGAATGGAATTCGGTAGCAGTCAACTCGCCCTTTAAATCTTTGATTTGTTTTTCAAGGTCGAGTTTCATTTGCGGCATTGCCTCCCTTTTTATGGTGTCGATTTCAGTTGACAAGAATTCACAAGTTTCTCTCACGCATTTTACCTCGTCCTTCATGGCTTTCAAATCAGTTTTGACATCGCTAAGTGTAGACATAATTACATCCAGTTTACCCATAACAACGTTTTCAAAATCATTACTCCTTTCGGGAGCTGGCAATAGTTTATTCTGAATGTCAGTCAGGCCGCGGCCACTATCACGTGGGGGTGTCCGTTGCACTTTAGGCTTAACTCCGAATGGTGAAAATTCTCTTGATTAGGACGTTTTTCGTACTTTGTACTTACGTCAAAAGGGCTTCTATCTTTTCTTTTAGCCTTCCTAGAATCCATTTACCTTTCTGACAGTATTTTGGCACGTTTAAATACTGTTTTCAGGGTTAACAAGCACGAGCTCAGCAAAAACACAACCGAGCTCGGGCCGCCACAGGTCACGTGTCCAAAGATGAAGGTGTTTCTTTTGTTCCAGGAACAGGTGGCTACTGAGCTGTGAGTGCTCAGAGTTCACAAGCTCGCACATCGTTGGGCAGATGCAAGTGGTTAGGTCTCAACTCAATAGGCACGCCGAATCACTTGACAATTCCGCCTCCCGATCTTAGCCGGGGTCGTGGGGGTTGGAAAAAGTTTGCCCGTTTTTTGGTCAACTTGGAGGAAATGATAAGTAGGTGGAACTGCCCACTCTCCTGTCTTGATCTCGTGTCTTGAACCACCGTCCTCAAGAGATAATAGCGAAGTGCTTGAATAGGACACTGAGTGTTCTCAGTCCCCTCTGGATCAACGATTCCCGCCAAGGCTTTGACCACCAATGGTTACGGAGCCACGTCCGGTCTGAGGTTCTTGGCATGGAACTCAGCCAGTAAAGTTAGTGTGACCATTGACCAGTCCCTTGCAAATATGTCATGATTATGTTCTCTGGACATTGCATCTAGCTCACTCTGTCTTGCAGCAGAGGCCAAGGCAACCAGAAAACCTGCCTTTTGTGACATATGTAACAACAATGCAGACTTGAGAGGGTCATAAGGCGCTCCTTCTAGACTGGCTAGCATAAGTTCCACTTCGGGAAGAGACACTTGGTCCTCGGCATGGCATCGTTGAAGGCCCTAAACAAACGTGCAAAAATTTTGGCGGAGACCAAACTGTTGTTCCCAGGGCAAGAAAGAACTAAGTTGATTGCAAAACAGTAACCTTTAATGGCATCTGGGCAGAGCCCTTTAGAAAATAGGCCTTCGAGGAAGGAAGAAGGAATGGATTCAGATGGATCTGTTGGATCAAGTCCTTTTCCTTTGTACCAGAAAACCCAAATTTTCCATCTGGCCTCATGGTTTCCACCTGTCGACTTACGATGACATAACAGGAGACAGCTTGAAAACTCCGCAGAGACTCCATCAATCTTCAAGTCCATCGTCAGAGTCTTCACCCGTGAAGATGAAGAGCATCAGGACACGGGCGGGTCATCCTTCGTGTTGAGTTCGGATGAACTCTGAGACTGGTAGAGGCCCAAGCTTCTCCTTCGTCAATTCGAACAATTCTGGGTACCACGGTGCTGCTAGCCACAGAGGAGCCATGAGGATGTAATTCCTTGGTGACTGATGGATCTTGGTCAACGTGGCTTGAAGAAGAGAGAATGGTGGAAACAGGTATGCTGACATTCCTGCACGGAAGACAGAGTGTCCGTTGCTCACCCGTCGAGTCGGGACGGGGGAACACAAAGTTTGGACTTGATGGTAGAACCTTGTCGCAAGCAGGTCTACGACTGGGTTCCCCCAATCTCTGGAATAAGGCTTGGCACAGACTGGGATCTAGCCTCCATTCCATCATTGGAGTTTTCTTTCTGAAATTCTCGTCTGTAAGGACGGTCAGCAATATTGAAAAAATCGGGAGGTTTCTTCCATCATTGTCGCCGAATAAGCGCCTCCTCCTTTCTTCACAAGAGCTGTAGACGTCGTGTTGTCGGACATCACAATCACCGTTTTTCCATAAGATATCTTCCCAGGTCAGAATAGCAAGACAAACTGCTCTAAGTTCCAACACATTTATGTGTAGGTGGTTTTCTTCTCGGTCCATTAACCCGACACTTGGCGACCTTTATGCGAGCTCCCCAACCAGTGGTAGATGCATCTGTAAAAAGGAGACCATCTGTTAGAGAGTTGTGAATTGGAACTCCTGTTAAGCACGTCACAAGGGTCTGTCCACCAACGAATGCTTTCTACAGGGAGGTTCCGAAGAGAAATCCTTCCTTTCCACAAAATCCGAGGCTGCCATTCGAGATTCCGGAACTAAAGGTAGGGCTTGATGCCTTCCATGACGCCGTTGTGGGACGCAAGATCTAGAGCCTAAGGCTGTCGGAGTGGAAAAGCCTCTCTAGCCGAACACGAAGTTTCTCCGTGTGTTCATGACAAGGGTGGAAGATGAAGTTTTGCGTGTCGAACCTGCATCCAAGAAAACGAACATGTTGTCTGGAGTGAGGCGGGACTAGCTAGCTTTAGACCGTACCCCAGACTCCAGAACAGGTGAAGGCACTCTTCTGTTTGACGAAGGAGCTTCTCCTTGGATTGGTGTCGGAGTAGCCCGTCGTCAAGATAGGCATGAGCACGAACTCTGGCTTTGTGGAAAAAACACAAGAACTGGGCAAAGATGCTGTGTAAACGTGGGGACCTGCCACTTATACGAAAGGAAGCATCTTGAATTGGTTAGACTATCCTCCGTAGTAGAGATGGTCAGGTAGCGAACCGACCGACGAAGAGGAACATGGAGAAAGGCGTTGTCAAGGTCTATGGTGACTGTGAAGTCGTTTTCTTGAAGCGCCCCCCCCCCCGAGTTGAGTGGGGTGTCTCAATCTTGAAATGTTCCTTGTCTAATAGGCGATTGAGTTTCCTTAAGTTTAAAATCAGTCTTTCTCCTCCATGTTTCCCTATTACTCTTCCTGGGCTCCCGAATCCTATTGTGTTGGGAGGTGTAGGTTCGATAGCCCCTTTTTCCAGTTGAGTGAGAACCTCTTTTTGAAGCATCGTGTCAAATGGACAATTCACGATCCAAAGGGGAGGGCCTAACCTTCATTTACAATTGACAGTGTAAAAAAAATGACGACTGTTTACAGTTTCCAATTGTCCAAGTGATGACGTATCCTTCCACCCACCGATCGGTGAAGCGGATGAAGGTGAGGGGGGAGCATGGCAATCCCTCAATTGAGGGGTTTGTCAATCCCTGGCCCTTCTGCTCCTGCCTCTGAAGGAGCCTCGCCTTTGTTGAGAGAAAACCCCTGCCCTTGCCTCTGCTGTAGGAAGAGGCAGTAACAGGAAAGGACGACGTTGATCAGTTTCTGTTTGGAGCCACTGGTGTCGTAGGACCCTTTTCAAATAGAGCCGCTTTTGGAAACGCGTCCTGGATCCGACGAAGTCGGACGGAAAGCACTGAATCCATTTTGTCACCTTTTCTTCTGTCCGCCCTGAGGTTTAGGAGTTGGCAAAGGCTTAGCCTTGACATGTAGCTCTGGACTAATTGCAGCAGCTTCCCATCGAACAGATCTCGTGACTTGTGAATTGGAAGGTGACAAAGCTGGCTTCTGACATTTGGGGGAGTGTTGACAGCAGTCTGAAGTCCACAGTCTCCCCGACGAAAAACCCATCTTCAACAAGAGGCGGAAAACCCATGCAAAAACCGTCTTTCTGAAACGAGAAAGCAACCTGGCATCTTCTATGTTGTGCAGTTTGCAAGTAAAAGCTTTATTTTTCATTCGCATACTTTTCCCGGTTGAGCAGAAGAAAAAATTCCGTAGCCTTCGGATCATGAGGTGGGGGGAGGTTTGGAAGCTGGACTTTTAGTACTTTCGAGTTAGACTTTTGATTTAACAGCTGCCGAACAGCTACGTCAGACTGTGGAACGCAAAAAGGAGCTACAGGCGCTCCCCCAGAGTTCACTAGCAGCTCAATATGAGGGTCATCTTGGTCAACCTTCGGTGGAACGAACTACTTGGAAAATTTTGATTCTTTGAGATTGCAATTCAAAGCGGCAGAAAATTCTTCCCAAGCCACAAACCCTGGGCCTTCATCAAAATGTCAGAATTCACTTGTTTATAACATGGTGACAAAATCCTCTGTTTTGGCTGCTTGCACAAAAAATAGTCCGATTCACTAATCAAATCAACTTTCCAGGATTTATGTTGTCTCACAGACAAGCATTCACCACACCTAGAACGTACACAGTGGGGGCTGCCTTTAAAAACCTCATGACGGGACCTGTGAGAATCAGTACTGGCAGTGCAACGGCCTCCCAACACACAGTCACAATGGCTGCCCACGGTCGGGATGTAAGGAATTTGCAACATTTTCTTTACGGTACTGGAGCTAGGCTACCTCCAAGCAATAAAACGCCAGATTTTTTAAACCGAAACTGCCAACCCTAAACTTGGTGAGGTAGGATGGGCAGGAGAAATTGAACTTTTACACTAAAATCGTTGAAATCTTAGAAGATTGTCGAGAAAACCCAAGTGGTCTGAAGGCCTGAAATCTTCAATTTCGAATTTATTTATTTTTTAATAAATACCAAAATGTAAACAGCGCTGCTGCGAAAAATTGTAATGCATATCGTTGTAGTTCGGCATAAAGCCACGTAGATTATCTTACCTACACGTTTCATAATTGTTTAAAGTCCTCTCACAAACAATAGTGGTACTTCACACAGCATAATAATCGATTTTATTGATGTCTGAAACTGTTTATAACTTGCAACAACTCACGTGTACGACGCAGGTTTGTTAGCGCTAATGTCGCTGTTTTCACTTATTTTTTTCAAAGTCTATCTTAACTCTTCGTAAAAGATGCTTAGCCTTTGATCTTAATAATGTTCAGATTCCAATATATTTACCTTTTTAAATTCGGTTGGGTAGTTTTAAAACTATGAGGCAAAACGTGTCCGCTACCTCGGCGCAATGCTTTAGCGCCATGTTGGAATTTTACTTGTGTAAGTAAAAACGGTCGGCTCTCTCGTGCAAACCGGAAGTGGCTCGAGCGTCGTTGGCGCCGAAGTTGGCTGACCAAAATCTCCACCAACCAGTGAACTGGATACTTGGAAATTTAGGCTCTAAACAAATCCTAAGGTGCCTTACATGTCTAGCACTCCTCGGGGTCCGCGCAGAAGGCAAGTTGGAGCCATTTCCGAAGTACAAAAACTCAAGCTTGAGAAAATATCGTTAGCATAGCTCGACCTTGCAGCCACCCATCGCCGTTCTCTGGGAGAGTGATGTTCTTCTGCCGCTGCAAATTGCGCCAAACGGGGCAAAGGTAGAGGACATGTAAGTTAACTTAATTGTACTTGAATTTCGTTTAGGCCATTTATTTGAAAACTTAAATGTAACTTAAACTTAATTATTGCGATCGAGGTAGGTTTAAGCAGGTGAAATATTTTTTGGGGGATGATTTTATAAAAACTTTAATTTCATTCCCGTTTCAAGTTAAAACTTTCAAAACGTGAATTTTTTTCCAATGTAAAACCAAAGACTAGCATCTTAACCAGATAACTAAAGGTTGCATGTGAATCGTAGGAGTTGAATTTTTATTCAATATTACTTGCATTTTTGCGAAAATGTACTTCTAGTTTGAAGTTGGTGAAATTTCTTGATCGTTGTTGGTACTTCAGTGTTAAGCACGATTTGCTTAACGATTTTTTTTTGTTGTTGCTGAAATCTAAAACCAAGATTTGCTGTAACCAAAATGAAACTGCAAACTAAATACTATTTTGTACATATTTTATTAACCAATATTCAATAAATGTAAATAGAGGTTCAGTCTGTTTCCAACCATTATTTACTTAGTTACTTAAATTTAGAAAATTTTTGTTTAAAGTTAACTGCCAGTAAATGCACGTTTTTTTCCCATGGTGGCAGCAAAAAATTACCGCTTGCGAAGTTAGGTTAGTTTTATTAAAGCATTAGTCCGCAACGTCGCTCCCACCTTGAATAGTGGCCTGCTATGCTTGTTGTCCTGAAATCCAGCAAAATTGGAAAGAAAGACCAATAGCCTAATTTCGCAATACAGTATCCGTACCAGTACGATTAGTGACGTTTGCTGGCACACGGTTTTGGGCCGACGCCGCTACAAACTTACAAACTGATGTGCAGCGGTTGGGATTTTTCACAAGTGCCGTGATCCCAGACGCCCGAGCTTACGTCAACACAAGCTCAACCCCCGCTAGCCTTACTACCATAACCAGTTGTCTTCAATTAAGAAGAGTAAGCAGTCATGGATGCCATTCCACAACTGTAAACCAGCATCAAGTTCTCCAAACCAGAGGGGGAAGCAGCTTTTCATCGTGGAAGCCGAGTATGCAGTTTTAGTATCACCTTTAACCATCATACTAATCCAGGAAACAACTGATGGTCAACTACGCCGGGAAACGAAAACGACGCCAAAGTGAATGTACAGGTTAGTGCATGGACTTCATGTCTTTGTTGTTGCCAAGCCAGAGAGCGTTTTTAAAAAAAGAAAAAGTATTTTTTTTAATGCTGAAATTTTAAGGTAAAATTTACAACTGTGCTTGAGGTCAAGACATTCATGTATATACTGATCTGGATTGTGGTTGTTGGACAAATTTTTAATTTGACTTTAATAACCAGTTAGAATTATTGCTGTAAATTTGACGACTTTTCATAAAAATAGTTTTTTTTTATGTTAGCCTAACTCTCCAAAAGAAAACATGGCCACTTTTGCGGATTTGATTACAAATATCCGAAATAAGGATTTGAAAAATGCATGCCGTATTTTTGGCTTAGAAAAAAGTGATATTCGAAGTAATTCGGTAAAACATTTGCAAGATGCAGTAAAACGAAAGAAGGTTTTACTTTCTGATCTTGAAGACTCCTTAGCCGTGGCTAACGAGCGTCGAGAGCAAACGTTAGTTGATAAAGAATTAGCAGCTCTTAAAGTTCAAGAAATTCGTCAAAAGGATGAGGAACTTAGAATTAAGGCCTTAGAGGCCGAGAATGATAAAGAAGAGTTGGCACACCTAGATGCACAACGTGAGCACGAACGATCTGAAAGAGCAGCCGATCGTGAACACGAACTCAAATTAAAAACATAAAGAGAAAGAAAATATTGAAGCCTAAAATTCTGATGCTTTAAATACTTCAATGACGTCCTGTGAAGGTGCAAAGCCCACAAGGCCCTCGCACCCTTCACACGGTTGGCCCTCACCAACTCGGTGAGCATGCGCGCCACCTGGTGTCACACTCTCGAGAAAAGGACGCAACATGGCCACTAATCGAGCAACATGTAACCATGCCACGTCTCAGAAGTAAACTGATGTTTCCACAATTCCCATGTCTCCAGAGTCGTGCTTGAGGGATCAAGCCAACGCAGGTTGGCATCCCGTCAAGAGGTGGCGCCCAACAGCTGGAAAGAACCCACGACGGAACTTTTGCAAGGTACTATAAGATGTCAAAAAAAAAATTGCCGACAATGTAAAAATGGCCGCAACCCAAAACTTTTGTGACCGTGAATTAGAAATTCACTTTGTGAACAATCCAAATGAGATCGAAACAAATTAATGCTTTGCAAAGCATCAGAACTGACCAGTGAACAATCGAAAAAGTAAGCCAAGTGTTTATTGGGGCGATTTCGTTTGGATCGACTCGATGGAATTCACGTAAATGAGCCTACAACCAAGCAAAGCCACATGTCGAAATTCCGCAATCCAAATCAAGTGTAAAAAGCAAAATTTGTCGACAAAACCTACAGGCGTGAAAAATGTTCGTGGTATTAAGCAATCTCAGACGATCGTGTTTTTTTTCGACAATTACAATACTAAAAACAGTGTATCGCAAGTGGAACTATTTGTAGCGGAGGAGCACCAATTGGTTAAGGGACGGCATTCCTGCGCGCCGCAGCACGCACGCATCACAAGAGCGCATGAACACCAAAAGTGAAACGGCTAGATCTACTTGCAAAACCAAGCCAAATCTACGCCATCTTGTTTTCTCGATAAAACTCGACCACATTCCATCAAATAAATCATGTCAAACGCAGCCACGAACGAGGGAAAAGGTAACGATTCAAACCATTCCTTCGCATATATTGACGATGTACCATTGCATCAATTGAAAACGCCGGGAAACACATTGCCAATCGTTCACGCCAATGTAAACAACACGCCGCTAGCCAACACGCCCATGGGCGATCGCCGGTTTGGCCTGGCATTCACGCCGCTAGATGGCAGCACCGCCTACAACCAAATCCGCCACTCGGCAGCCGATGACGATAGCATCGCACATGCTCTACAGCACATGCAATCACAACTCGATGACCTTATTGAAAAGAACACAATGTCAACCGCCTACAAAGACACTGAAAAAACCTTACAGCAAATGCGACTACAAATGGACGAAATTAAAGAAGTGCATAAAATAAGATGAGCGCAGCTCCAACAAGACATGCAACACCACGAACCATCAATCAAGGTAAACAAACCTGTCACACTGGATAGCACATCGCACACCCAGTTTCCCGGGAATTATTTGGCACCACCCACATACAGGCAGGCGGCAATCGACCCACAGTTTGCCAGCTGTTATCAGGTTCAAGGAAGCAGCGAACAGCTACCACTACAGGTAACTCCCCAAGATGATGAGGACTACATGAAAATAAGAGCCGGAGCACTGTACGAGCTCAACAAAATGATGGGTGAAAACGCAAATGGTTACAGGTTATGGGTACAGCAGCATGGAAACGTTTACGAATCCAGCACCGACAGCGAAAGTGATGGTGAGGACATCGATGCCAAAGAAAGGGGTAGCGCAGCAAATAACCAGACTAAGGCTCTCGACGTATTCGCCAACAATAAGACAAGAAAGCAGAAAAAATCGCTGAGGTCAAGGAAATCGAGGCAAAGAAGGAGACAAAACAACACAAGCAAACAAGCTCCCCAGCCACAACAAAACGAAACTGCAACAGCTCCAACCAAAAAGAGCGGAGACAACTTCAAACAAGTCTGGGAGAAGCTAAAGCTCCAGATCAAAGAAGAAATTCGACATCACGCCATCAAACTGCAAAAAGAACAGAAACCGACGCACAACCGCAGCAAATCAAAGTGGCATTCCACAACATCAGACCGCGATGCAATGAACAATCAACTCGGCATCCGGTACAACGACAAACTCATCAGCATTAACCTCATCAAAGATGACAATGTCACAAGAAAAACGAAAAAAGCAGGCGCAGTCCACCTGCAGCACGACAAAACAAACCGTCAAGCTAACAGAGACAACAACAGTCTCCAATTGCAAGAAAGACGGGAAAAAAGTCAAGTTCAAGGCCTCGGCCTCGACCGCATTGAACGGTACTCAGGACAAACAGCCACCAAACGACGAAAACCGAATGGACAACCCGAGTCAACCATAATGGACTTGGAAGCACACGAAATTCAAAGCCACAATGGTCAACACGGGGCAGCTCCTGCACCACCGACAACCAGAGACGCAGGGCAGGAAACAGCGGCCAACGCACTCAAATGGCGAACAATGTCAGCCATCTACCTTAGACTCCAACCACCACAAGATGGAGGAAGACGAGGGGGAAGGCATTCGCCGCACGCAGTCCCACCCGAGCGAAAACAAGCAAAGCTTCGCGAACCCACCACTCCGACAGGTGCGAGATGAAATCTGGTTCACAAATGGCAACCAACAGTAGGAGGAGGAGACGGCGGCTAGAGCACAGCAGGCAAGGCAAGGGAAATGGCAAGAGGGACACGACGACAAGCGGCACCCAAATGATCCAGCTGAGGCACGAGAAACAAAAATAAGAACCAAGAGCAAGACATTTGGACAACTCGAAAAAATGACCACGACAGTTTGAAAGGTATTAACCCAATGGTGCCGAGCTACTGATAAATCCGTAGGAGCACGAACGCGCGCTCCAGCCGACCTACGGAAAAATCCGTAGGTCGTTTTCCGATGCTGCCCCTGAATGTTGGCAGCACGCTAGCGACCTGATGACATCACCGTCAGCAAGCCACACTTTTACCGATTCCAACATGGCGTCAAATTTGAAATTCCGTGCATTAGTTCGTGAGATATCGATTTTTAAAGTAAATGGTGCACGTTTTTTTTCACAAATCGCTTCAGCGCGCCCTAAATGGATACCAAAATCAGGGGCAGCAGCGGTAGCGAGCCGATCTATGAGGATGGCCGTGATAAACTTCGGATTTACAGCTGTCAACAACCAGTCGGCCATGTGACCACAGCTGTGTTTTGCCATCGTGGCGGCAAATTCAATATTTTTATTAGGAATGGTGTTAAAATTTAATTATACTATAGTCGAAATGAATTAGAATGCTTCATATTGGTACATTTTTTCGATAGTAAACTGGTGATCGTCGATCAATTCAGTTGCCGGAGTTGTTTTTTGTTACTTTTGCGTTATTATCCCAACATTGCCGTAATGTAAACAAATAACTTTTTTAGTATAATTAGAATTATAGAATTATTTGCTATGAATTTGAATGTTTCATATTCGTATATTTTAGCGGTAATAAAACTGTTGATCGGCGATCAATTCAGTTGCCGGAGTGTTTTTTTTTTTTCGCTGTTGGTATTCCCGTAATGTCGAACAAATGTATTTTCGTGGCGATTTTCCTATATCTAATTACTGTAGTTTATTTGCTAATTATTGTTTATTTGCTTATTACTATTAGATTATTACTATAGTCTAGCGGTAATGTGCGATCGGCGATTCCGGAATTTTTTTCTTTTACGGCTGCGTTATTACGGCAATGTTGTCGACTATCTAGTTATAATTTCTCAATTATTTGCTTAGATTAACACCCACCGACTACAAAACTAACTATTTGTTCCATTACAGTACTAATTTATAAACAAATCCGACTTTTCGGATTGGGAACGGGTGATGTTTATAACGCTACGCAACAGTACGACGCTGGCAGAATTAGGCCTATTCGTTTAAACCTAATTGCGCGGACATCGCCAATATTCCGCGATTTTCGGTAATTTTTTAGAGATGGGCTTATTTTCATTAATGTTTACAATCTAACTTGGAGAATCACGTAGTGGATGACCAAAACTATGACTTTTTTTTTAGTATTTTATTTTTATTCCTTTTCACAAATTTTTTTTCAAGTTAAATTTAATTAGACAAAATACACTGAAATTGAAAATACAAATAATTCAGGCCTAAACTAAAGGGTAAACCAACATAAAATAAACCACATAAAACAGGTCCATCAACATAAATAGGCCTTTATATTTGAAAAAAGGGGGATGAAAATCATTTTCATAGCCTGCTATTTCAAAAATTGTAGCCTATGGTAAGTAAATGTTACAAAAAAGTGGGTAGCTAAATTTACTTATTGTATGCTGTGGTCAAACCACAAAATCTGGTTGCCTTTTCTAAGGACCAATGGCTGGGATCCCATTGGGGGACGGTAGGACACATTTTTTATTTATTTTTCAGTTTTTTTTTTATTTTGGTTAATAAATTTCATTCCTCAGTGAACACTTCATGATGGGCTTACTATTTAAAACTACATTTTAATTAGTGGCACAGTTGGAAACCTGTTAGTGCAATTCTATTTCAGGTTAGAAAAAAATTCTCTGGGCCTACAAGACAAAAAATTGGCTTATTTTTTTTATTTTGCAAAATAGTTTCAGGTTTTTTTTGCAGTTCATGTATTCATATTTGTGTATGCAAGTTTTACAATTTTATCACATAGACCTACATTTAGCTACAAAACAAAAATACAAAATACAAATAGCCTAAAATACAAAATAAAAAAAAAAACCTGTACTAACTTACACACCAAATGTTATTTTAGCAAGAAGCTTACATAATTAACCTTATTTTCCTTTATTTTTACTAATAATTATCGTCTTTTTGCCAAATAGTCACTGGAACTGCACATATTGCGGGAATGTGAATTTATTTTTTTCCCTCAATTACTAACCCTGAAAAGCCTTTGGTAGAGACTACTTCCCAAGGCATGCAAATTATAGGCCTATAGTTGTTGCCTGTCATATAAAAAAAAGTGTATACTAGGCTACAATACTTTAATAACATGATTACTGCTGCTGCTGTAATATTCAGAAATAAAGAAATAATGCAAAGTATAGGCCTACCTGTGCAGGGAGTCGGTCAGCAAGAGCAGTTGGTGTTTGCAGTGAAGCATCCAAGATGGTGGTCTTAGTTTCATTAAATTTGTGTACACTAAGCACTCTTTATTTATTTGTGGCCAAAGTTGTGCATGTATTGCTTTGGGGTTTGGATGGAAATGTGTCTAAAGGTTCACTGATTAACTTGGTGGTAAAAAATAATACCCTTTCTGCATTGAAAATTGGTCAAAATTGATGTTGAATGAGAAAGTTTTTCTCTCAACTGCAATTTTGTTTTCAGTAGGTCGGTTTTCTTAATTTTTTTTTCTATCTTACAATAAAGATACAGTTTTGAAACCAACGTACTGATATAGCTGAAGATGTTGTCTTTGTAGTGATATTTTTAAAATCTTCACAAATGCAATGTATGATTTTTGAGCAATTTTTAAAGAAGTTAGTGCAGAGTTTGTTTGGTGGGTAGAGAAAGTGCTCAGGGTGCTTGCACCTTTTGAGGGAAAAGGAGGTCAGGCACCATTGGGTTAAGAAACATATGGTCGACGAAGTCCAACATTTCCGAAAATTATGGATCATGGACGAGATTCTCGGCATCGGCAAAGTAATAGTTCAGGAGGGACCACCAGGCGACGCCGTGTCACAACACGTCACAACCCAAACCCCAAGCCAGCAGCCTCAGCCACAAGTCAGCCCCGAACTACGGTAAAGTGCCTCAAAGGGGAACCAGAGATGAAGGCGCACCTTCGGGGTGCTTCAAGAAAACAAACTGTGAAACAAACACGACACAGCACAGCATGGCCTGTATAAACTAAGATGTACATTCGGGGCGCAACAGTGCAAATGGGCAGCAGACAACTGCAACAAAATCACTCAAGTGCCTCATTCGTCGAACTAAGTCGTACCCTCGGGACGCAATCCATGAATGCAAAGCAGTTGTAACCCACACACTTCAAGTGCTGGGCCTCGCGAGATCGAGCATGGACCACACGCACCCATTAACCGTGAAAATTCAAAGGTGTCAAGCGCTAATTCATCATCGAAGTTTTTTTAACATCCACGAGTTTTTTTCAATCTTAAAATTTTTAATTTCTCTTTTTAATCCTTAAGCATCAATCTATAATCGTAAAGCTTGTAGCAGTGTGGTTGGCCAGGTAGCCTACGCGCATGAAGTGCAACTTGGCCAAGATTAGTGCTTTTTCTTAGTCAATCAACTAACTGTAATAACATGTAAAGACTGCTAGCTTGACAGGCTTGTCTCTAGGAACTCTCAACATAAGCTTGAAGAATTCTCCATGACACCGAATGAATTTTTTTTTTTATTCTGGAAAAGGCTGAAAGTGACAAATCAAACGCAAGAAAGCCCATGTGCGAAAACCGTGTAACCACTAGATCAATGGTTTTTTTTTGTTTTAACTTTGTGGGAATCAGACTAACCTTCGTGGACAAGTAGAAAAGATGGTTAGGAAATCAGGTTTGTCACAGGGACTTTGAAATGCTTGTAACAATTTTGTAATTTTTATTGATGAACAAGGCCACAACACAAATGTAACTTTTGAGAGTGGCCAACTCGGGAGCGACAACGCCTCACATTTTCTGGAGAGGGGGGAGCGTGTGAAGGTGAAAAGCCCACAAGGCCCTCGCACCCTTCACACGGTTGGCCTTCACCAACTCGGTGAGCATGCGCGCCACCTGGTGTCACACTCTCGAGAAAAGGACGCAACATGGCCACTAATCGAGCAACATGTAACCATGCCATGTCTCAGAAGTAAACTGATGTTTCCACAATTCCCATGTCTCCAGAGTCGTGCTTGAGGGATCAAGCCAACGCAGGTTGGCATCCCGTCAGTCCAACCACAACGATCCGGTGATAAAGCCTGGTAAGGTGAGTGAAGCAGTTAGGCTACTAACTAAATGGAGTGTTAAATCTGAGATTAATACTTTTTTAACCATATTCGAACGTACTATGGAAACTCAACGGGTACCCCGGGATCAGTGGGTGGTAGGGTTGTAGCCTTTAATGGGCGAAATTCTTGTCAAGGTTTGTTCGCAGCTAGACACGAATGATATTCATAACTATGAAGTAGTCAAAACAAAGCTTTTAGCTAGATTTTTGCAAACAAACGAGACAGTTCAAATCAAGTTCCGTTCTTTGAAAAAAGAAAATAAACAGCTTTTTTTCACGATTACGCCTTTAAATTGCGTAGCCTATTTGATCAGTGGTTATCTTTAGCCGACGCTACGGGTAACTTAGATAATATTTCTAATTTATTGTTGTTGTTAGAGCAGTTTTTAAAATCCTGCCCGGTTGGGTTTAGGAAGTGGCTCCCTGACCAGCAAAGGGAAGGCACGTTGGAAGAAGCAGCTATTTCAGCTGACGAATGGGTAGCCCGAAATAGGCAAATCTCCCTAAAAACTAGTCTTAAACAAAAAGACCAGTCCAAACCACAAACTGGTGCACAACCAGGTGGCCAAAAACCAAAAAATGGTTCAGGGCAAATTGGGAACCAAAACAACCGTTCTCAAGGATCTCAAAGGGGTAATGGTTCTCAACCAGGCCCCAACAAAATCGCAGAAACTGGTGAGTCTGCAAAGCCTAACGAGCATTTTGAAAAGGCTCGTAGTAAGAAGCCTAATGATGGCAATTGTCTTTTTTTT
>JAHWFP010167224.1:0-29549 GCA_023313725.1 Lithobius niger
TTTTTAAAACAACAAGGATTTGTTGTTGCGAAACACTGGTCATGCGTAAGGGTCCTTCACCTTTCACCTTTTTGCCTCCAGGGTGGAAAACTGACTGGAATTGTTTTCCAAATTCGTTTGGTATGTCCTTAACATTTAACACTTCGTTACTTTGAGAATTGAGTAATCTTACGACTGCTGGCTCCGCATTACGCTGGTGCCGCAGATGTCCAAAAAATCTCATTGGGTTCCTCTTGATATTTTTCAACACTTCCTCAAGCTGTTCTCTTCTGAATGTTCAAAGTAGGTCAACAACCTTGTTTCGTTGGGCTTGGAAATTTTCCAGGTCAGAGTTTTGTCTGCTCCTGAAGAATCGACTCCAAAGTGATCGTTTGATTTTAATCTCAGCTAAAATGTGTCTTCGAAGGTTAGGTGTCTTACGGTTGTACTTCCCTCTCTCTGGGATATACTTTTCAATAAGGGAGTAGATGGTATCCCTCAGTGCAGCCCAGTCCTCCTCAATGCTTGTGCTAGGCAAGAGGTCCACCATCACTCCCGGGAAATCCAAACTGCTGTCCGTCTACTTCTTCCTGGAGAGTTGACCAGCACGCCGTTTCTGAGGGAACCAAGGCTGGTTTTCTTAAGCCTATAACGCGCGATTTTTGTTGTTGGAGAAAACAATGTTTTTTTAAGCCTAAGAAATCCGCTTTCAAAGCACTGTCTTGACTAGAAGTGCTGTTTTTTCCGTTACATTTTAATCTACTGCCCCTTGTAGCTATTACCTTCAAGTGGTGTCTCGTAGCCAATATGACGTCACTTGCCGCTGCTCTATTGTGAATTGAACAATACTTTAGAACAGGACATAAACCCAATGTTTCTCAGTGGCCAACTGATTTTTAGTTCACGACCGCCGCTACATGGATCGTTGATAGGACCACAGGTGGAATAGTTTCATCTTTTGCTTGTTCTTGGCAAGCGAGTACTTTTGCAAATGACCAACACAAAGGTGTGTTGCTTCTTCATTGTGCTTGAGGGGGTGGGTTGATGACACATCTGGCTGTAACGATGGGTCCCAGATGTTGAAGTTATCAGCATAGTTGGTAACGTCTCTAAGGTAATGGACCGTAAAGACTGACTGGTTCTTCCATGAAGCTGCTGTGAGGATCTCTGGAATAGCGATGTTGTGGAAAGCCCATGAAGTGGAGATGGCATGAAGCTCATCAGCTGTGACTCTGATGTTATTGTCGATGTCGTCTGCTTCCGGACCGTCAAATGCTTGAATGATGACAGATTAAATCCAGTTAGCAATCATGGCTGGGCTAGTTTCTCCGAAGCTCTTCTAGTAGGGCAGAATAAGTTGGTTCCGACCCTTGTGGATTTCGTTGCTCTTAGTTCTCTTCAGGTAAAGATGCAGTGCACGAAATGGACACAAACACTGTTGAAAGTTCTGGTATGGCAATGGTTGGGTTCAGCACAGAAGGTCTTTTGAGTTTTGGGACAAAAAGAGTCTCTAGGTATTACGTAGAGAAGCAATAAGCCAGATCCATGGAGAGAGCTTGAATTTCAATGCAGTGTAGCTTGAAGCGAGTGTGACTAGAAAAACTGTTTTACACGTGAGAAGTCTGAGGTCTCAGTTTTGAAGTGGTTCGTAGGGTGCCTATACAGTATTAAAGAATGTAAGACGATGAAGAGTAGGGGAAGAGTCGTCTTGTCGTGGGTCTTTCAACCATGAAGAATTTAATGAGTGTTGAAATGCTGAAATCTTCCAGAAGATATGTTCTGCCGGAGGCCTTGAAAACGGAGTTAATGCAGAAAGATCAACCAAAATTGTGGATCCTTTAAGGCCGTCGTCAAAAAGGCCAGTGAAGAAAACTAGTAGGTCGGACAGAGAGAGATCGATTGGACTGACTTTCCGCAGGTTACACCAATGAAACCATATTTCCAGTGGTGGGCCTAACTCCTATAGGTTGACTTTCTGATTGGTTTGCTAGTGAGTCTGATGGCTTGAGCTTCAAGAATTCTTGCCTCTTAAGGAGTCTGATGATAGTAGCAACCCGTGTAGTTCAGAGCTGGTGTTCTGGTGTGGATGGCTTCCCCTTCTTTGCGATAGAAGATCTGGAATTTCTTATCGACTTCTTGGGTTCTCGATTAGAAGGTTTAAGAGTTCAGGAAACTACGTTGCCGAC
Organism: Lithobius niger; assembly: GCA_023313725.1. Taxonomy (NCBI): domain Eukaryota; kingdom Metazoa; phylum Arthropoda; class Chilopoda; order Lithobiomorpha; family Lithobiidae; genus Lithobius; species Lithobius niger. Next base: position 2,166 of record JAHWFP010167224.1, read on the forward strand.
GGCCAATTTAGGGCTATTAGAAGGAAGAAGCCTTGAGTTTTCTTTATCTTCAGGAGGATCTGAGGCAGAAGCTTGAACGGAGGGAAGAGGTACCCGAAGAGGTTTGCCCATGGCTGTGTGGGAGCATCTACTGCTCATGCTTGGTTGTCCGGAACTGGGTTGAAGAAGTAAGGAAGTTTGGCATTGTGCATGGCGGCGAATAGGTCGACCATTGGGGTTCCCTAAATGTTGAACAGATATTTGCAAATGGAAGTCTTTAGAGTCCATTCTTTTGAGGGGAAGTCGTAACGTCTGAAGAGGGTGTCTACGATGACGTTCCGACTTCCTGGAACGTGCAGAGATAGAATTGTTATTTTTAGTTGAATACAAAGATTGAAGCGCTCGGAGGTGACTTCGTGAAGCTTCCTGAATTTTGTTCCAAAGATAAGCAAATGCTGTTGTGTTGCCTAGTTGTACTAGAATGACTTTCCGATTCCGAAAGCGTCGTAGGCCGTTGAGATCCGCTTTTAGTTCGAGGACGTTTATGTGGTCTTCGTCTGCTGTTGTCCAGAGGTTGTTGTTCGTGATGAGCAATGTGTGCTCCCCATCCTACCAGTGAAGCATCCGTTCACAGGTGAACATCCGGTTGAGGTTCATGGAGGGGTACCATTTGTCAAAGAACTGTGATGCCTGAACGCCTGAGTAGGGTGTCGTTGGGAAGGAAGTGTTGATGCGGTAGTGATGAAAGGGGTCTTGTCATCCATCTGCCGTATGGGACAAGATTTCTCAAGGAGTTCAATTTCGTATCAGCCGATTTCGGCCTATGAGCGTGTAGGAATCTTGCCTTAGAAAGGACATGGAGAGCCTTGTCATGCCTTCTATCCGTTCGATGGAGGGCATTACTCTTGCAGTTGCGAGGTCGAAATGAACTCCTCGAAGTGTAAACATAGGCTTGGGCGGGCAAAAGTCGTGACTTTTTTATGTTTATACCGAAGCCCAGTTGACTGAGAATGTTTGTGGTGATGTTCAGATTGCTAACGAGATTTGAGCTTTGTGCTTTTAGAAGCCAGTCATCTAAATAAGCGCTTTCAGGTATTTAATTTTGATGCAGTTCGGTTTGAGGACCAGAGGGAAGATTCTTGAGGCGGCATTTATGCCGAAAGGAAAACAGGAATTCGTAGGCTTTGCCTTGGTACACGAAGTGGAATAAGTGACAAACTGATACATGGAGAGGGACATGGAGGTATGCATCGTTTAAGTCTATGGGTACAGTTCAATCGCCTAGTTACCCATGATAATAATAATAATAATATTACATTTGATCCGCATGTAGAGGGGCGGAAGGGAGGTGCATGAATTCGTTGCCGAACCGCTAACTGCAGACCCAGGTAAACAAGTGCATTGAGTTTGCGAAGAATAATGCTCGGGGCACAGAAGGAAAGGGAGAAGGATAGAGGTGGTCAGACGTGTCTCGAAGGAATCCGGCATTGGGGCGGCAACCAATGATTTGTCAAAAGAGTTTTTGAGATTGATGGCTGGTCCAGTGTTTCCATTTTGAAATAAAGAGTTTTCCATCTTTTTGTTCAGAGGCTTAAGTTTAAAATAAGTTGCTGTTCTCTGGACTTCTATGGGCGCAGGAAGTCGAACTGTAAAGTCCGGTCGTAATGGGTTGCTGCTTTCTGAGATAGCTTCATTGGAAAGGACTTCCTGAATTTTCGAAGGAAAGGTGGCAGGAAACTTGTGGAGCCAATTCCCACGGAGGCAGTGTTAATAGTATAGTGTTGGGTTGCTATCGAAGATGATCGAAAGAATGTGTGGATTTGAGGTTCTTTTCTGCCAAGCTGGAAGGAAATGGTTAAGCAACCTCCTACCGGGAAAACAAGGCTCATATCATTGATTGTTACGGGGCTTGCCTTTGGGTCTGGGTGAGGAATAGATACTATGTCGGGGGTGGAGCTGCGGTTGTTATTACTTCGGCCTCTACCTCGGTTTGAGGATCTAACACGAAAGGACTGGTCATTCAAGTTGCGATTTGAGTAGGACTCATCATACGTTTGACCGTTATGTTGTTCATTCCAGTTGTTTTTATTGCCTTGTTTCGGAAAAGGCTTCTGTTGTTTGTTGAAAGGCTTGGTTTGTTTCGGTTAATTGTCTTTAGGCTTACGGGAATGTCCAGATGTGGAGATAATTTAGGGATTAGGCCCCAAAAGAGGATGTCAGATTCGTGAATTGGCTGGTTTCGTAGTTTAAAACTTAATGGAGTCATTTCAATTCGATGCTAAGTTTAAGGCTGCATCACGTAGAAGAAGAGTGCTTTTGTGAACCAGTTAATTGAATGGAAGGTTGCAAAGCATGCGTCCTTAAAAAATTCACCTGCTAAGGTGAGACGTTCGGCTTACAGATGATTCAATTCTTGAGAAAGTTTCTTGCAAAGAGCATTTGCTGCTGTGTTCAGGACGTCTGCTTGAAAGGTCACTCGCAATCCTAGGCATAAGAGGAGACTTTAATTTTCTTCGAAATTCATAAGGCGGTTCCAAAAATCAATTTTGCTTCAGCTGTTAAGAACTCCTGATTGAGCATAAGTGTCGAAGCGTTTCGGGTTTGCAGAACCTTCTCCAAGTTGCTTGAAAAACCAATTTTCTCGGCCGGGTCTCTGGGGTTGATGGACTTTGTCAAATTTTAGGGGTTCACCTTAGCCGAATAGTAGTCCAACGTTTCGTAGAAGTGTTGTCAAGAGGGTAGTCGATTGATCAAGTACAGCACATTGTTTAGGGTTCTGATTGCGGAGGCCGAAGTCGAATCCAGTTGTTAATCCCTGTTCTTTGTAGGTGCAGCGTCAGACTGTGACGGCTTATATAAGAAACTATCAGTTACAATGTCTTCTACAGTCTTGAGAATATCAGAAAGGGGGATCCCGGTTGGGTCCTTGTAGTCACGGAAGCTTTCGCTGAAGTGTGGACATCGTGAAAGTTCATCCACTTCGGAGCCGTAGATGTACGAGTTCGAGGTGAAGTAGTCACCAATATCGGGAGAGGAACTGCCCTTTCGTTTGCTGTTCACGCCTTGCTGACGTTCTTTTGGTCCGGGTCGGAACGAGTCACCATCGATGGATGCGGATTTGATGTCACGTCACTTTCGTTGATGCCATGGTGGCGGCTTTCCTGTCGACGTCAAAATGGACTGACAGATTTTCGGTCGTCGCGAGGACGAGAGCGTGGAATTTCCGGCCGGCGAAAGGAATGGAGGTTCGATGACCAGGTGTGGCTTTCGGAAGCTGACGGCGAGCGGGAGGAAGAGAAGTACGGCGGTGAGCGATGAACTCGTGAGTTCAAGATTGACCTGTTCTTTTTGGAACAGGGGAAGATGGCGGGTTGAAATCCCGTCGCGCTCTTGTGATGAGTGCGTTGATCCCGGCTCTCATTAGAGGTTGATCGGAAGGCGCAGGGGACCCGGGAGAGCAGTTGCGGCACAAACAAGACGAAAGGCCCATTGGAGCCTCAAAATGCTACTTCTTGTTTTCCATGCTTAAAGTCTGCATCTTGATCTAAGCTTTAATTTAGAGCACAATTTAAGTTTCTTATTGAAGAAAATAAAGGTCAGATGGAGCAGTGCCAGTGGCTTGTTCACCGTGTTGGCAGCAGTTCCAACTTGGCCAGCGCCGAAAGATCAGGAAAAAGAAATCCTTTTGTTTGAAGAGAGCGGCTTTCGAAGGAAGGAACCGATGAGGAAGATTGCTCGACTTGATTACGGCGGGAGAGGCGGCTCTTGGTCGAACTGGCCAATGGGCCAGGAGTGGCAGGCGGCAGGTTGACGACAATATCAGGGCCAGCAGCCGATGAGTCAGCCGGAAGAGATGCTTTCAGGGCGGCCTTGACTTTAACTATCGTGGTGGAGAAATCTTCTTTCGTTCGAGGAAAGGACGAGCATGTTCACACCGCGACCACTAGAAAAAAAATGGCTACGTTCGCATCAAAGCCCGCATATACGATGGGTGGGCACATGTGCACTGGCGTTAAGAGGGTGGCTAATATTAGACGTTTTTATCTCTACGGAAAAGCATTCTCTTATCAAGAATGCTAAATTTACAGGTAATGTACCTTTTCGATGGCAAATAGAAAGGACTTTTCTTGCTCACCGATTCCCGGGAAGGCAGGCACCAATCAACTAGTTCACGTAGACAGTACGGTTCCATAGCAGACAACACATTTGTTGAAACATTTGTTCGAACTATGACACGTGGTTCAAGGTCGACATTAGTTTGTTACACGTGTTACAAACACCTGAACAAACATGTGCTTCCCGAACCCTGTTAATTTCGTTATGTTTGCTGATTCCAAATGTAATTATTACATGGAATCAACCAATTACCACAGCTGCTCAAAGTGTTATTTTAGGTAGTGAAGCAAACATCTGTACCAATGTGTTTTGGCCACAGCTTATGCTATAGTGGACCGATTTACATGCCGTTTTCTGCATTGACCATGGATTGACTGCCCGCTCATATCTCAAATTGAGACTACTGCCCTATACCTAAAGGTACCAGAATTGGAAAACATTAAGGAGGGGGGGGGGGGGGGGCATCTGTGTACATAGTTCCCTCCATGGTGCACATCGATTGACGGTTGTTTAGCTAAACCAATATACACACACCACACACTTGATGAATATTGGATGCATAGTTTTAAGAGGTTTAGGCCTACTTTTCAATGTTGTCACGGCCTTTTCACATACTAAAAACCATCTTGATAAGGAGCCAATCCAGATATAAGTGAATTTATCAGACGACGAAAAAGGCAAACCTGAACCACAACCAAAATTAAAACTTTCTTACTAAACAATGTAAAACTACAGATAATGTACACCGTCCTCTCATGTCAGTCAAAACACACATATACAGTAGTTCAGTTTTTATTTGTCAGGTTTTTACACTCTGTACAAGGAATTTTGAAATCATTTCACTCCCAGTTTGCTTGAAAAACTGAAGGATCGGCTGTTTTACTTTGGTTGATGCACATTTAAAAAAAAAAACTAACTGTAAAAACAGCAAGAAAGTTCGCTGAAGTGGTGAGTGCTTGCATGCGGACGGAATAGTGCAAGTCCCTTAGACTGTCGCCTGAAGAAGACAACCAGTAAAATTGTTTTGTTGAAAAATCGAATTTTTAGTGGAAGCTTGTACTCTTTTGGTGAATCGCAGTTCGCTGAAAAGGAACTTTCTTTATTAAGAACTCTTTTAGGGATCGACCGATACAGAAAAATACCGATCCGATCCGATACCGATTTTCCCCTCACATGCCGATCCGATACAGATCCGATACACCGATACAGATATACCGATACCGATTCTTAAAAAAAAAGTTAATAGGTCAGAAAGTCAAACGCATACTTCATCATTATGAAACTGGTGTGCAAGAAAATTAAATTTCTAATTTTTTTTTCTCAGTGGTGGCAGATCCGGAAGTGTACCTTCGACTGTAAAAAAAAAATCCCAGGGTACACTGCAGATAGGCCTAATCCCAAGAAGCCCTGCCCTGATTCTGGCAATGCACACACGTTGAATTCACTAAGCTGCTGCACAGATGACGTCATGGGATACAAGCGATGCTATGCAGGAAAGGTTTCTCACAAGCTAGGTGGAGTAGCTAGCATGCACAGAAGATGGTCGTATCGGCTAAAATATCGGTAAATAAACACCGATACAGATCCGATACCGATACACAAAAAATACCGATAATATCTGTAAATACCGATACCGATATTAATATCGGTCTATCCCTAAACTCTTTGCATAAAGAACCATTTGTTGGTGCACTAGGTTGCTTGTTATAAAAATAGCCTGCTGTAAATGGATCTTGACACTTGAAGGCACAGTATTAACAGACAATAGCAATGTACAAAAAAAAAATCGTTCATGGCTAGGGTCTTATTTGTCTGAAATATTAAAAAAATAAATGGGGCTTAACCCTCATAAACCTACATTGTCTTAAAAAAATAAACATAAAATCCTAACATACTTAGTCTTTAAAAAAATATTTCTCCGCACATTTTGATTTCACCACAAATTTGCTGATGTAGGCAGCTGCCTTGCAAGCCTATTCCAAAAGCTAAATGTAAACATTAGTATGCCTAACACTAACATTCAGTGATTGCTAAATTACAGGACAGTTTTCAAAAGCAGCACGTAAAACGTTGCATAGAAATACAAAATAAAACGCTGAGTATGCTTTCTTTCTTAAACTAGCTTACGAGATCATTTAGTACAATGCAACCTTCCCAAATGTTAATCAGTCAGCACTTGGCCAGTATAGTAAGTCATATAAAAAACCAAAACTGGTAAAAGGGGCCGCCAAGTTCCGAATGGTTCGGCCCTTCAAAGGAGTGATATCAACACACCAAAACATTCGCCAAGTTACTCGCACCGCTTAATAGTTCGAAGGTTAAATGAAAACTAGAACATTGCTACTTTGGGTAGCAATGTTCAAGTTTGCATTTAACGTCCAAAGTATTATTCGGTGCGATTAAGTTGGCGAATGTTTTGGTGTGTTGATATCACTCCTTTGAAGGGCCGAAGCATTCGGAACTTGGAATTTTTCACTTGCCACAATTATACATCATGGTAACATTACGTGAATTTCAATGTTTACTTTCTACTTTTCATATTCATATTCCTCTTATGCTCCAACATCAGATGAATATAAATGGCTTCCTTCTTAGCTAAGTGGCGTAGCATTCCAGTATGCATGCATCATGCGACTAGCACCAATGATTTGATTAGCAAGCTTTATTTCAAGTCACCACTTGAAGAGTGGAACTAGCTGAAGTCACTACCAGTGATCTTAACTAGCTATTTGGCAACTGATGATTGACAGGAGTGAAGGTCGGTGCAATGCTCTATGTTCAATGCAAAAATTGATTTTGCAGTCAAACAGTATAATAATATCTGCACAAAGTGTAAACGGTAAAGTTAAAAAAAAAAATACTTAGCAAAAATACGTCAGTACACAATATTCAACATTAACAGTTGAATCAATCAATAGTAATGTTAAAAACAGCAGGGGATGGTCGGGGAAAATGGCAATAATCCGTTTGAATTTCTTTGGCATCCAAGGTACGTATACGCATTTACAAGCACGTTAGGACAGACACATCACTCTTCCTGGTATCACTAACATTCTTAACGCAGCATTGTGAAAAACCTTAATTTTTCCGTGGTCCAAATTGGTTTCTATCATCTTATCGAAAATTTATACTACCTGTAAATTTAATTGCATTCAGTTCCTGGGTGCTCTTTATGTCTTGAGGTTTTTTCGCTCTCTAGATACGGCCAGTGCGCAACCTCACTGCGCAAAGTCATCATGCGCAGCCCTCTTATAAAAGCAGACAGCTCACCCCTGGTGGCCATCTCTTTTCCTCTCAATATGTCAATCATGATGGTGGCTCAAGAGGGGAGGCAGGGTGGGTATTTACAGGTAGTACAAATTTTCGATAAGATGATAGAAACCAATTAAGGCTTCTAGTTGTCGGCACGAAAATTTCTACTACCTGTAAATTTAATTGTATTTACAGTTGACCTCGTCAATATAGGTGACGGGCACCATCATGGCGAGTTCCCCGTGTAGCGGATTGGCTCCCCCAAACAGTTTACCAAAACTTCGCACTTTATTGATAAAATAAACAGAAACGGGTATTTGGATCTCTTTTGTAGGATGTGGTGGCCCTGAAAAGGGCCGTTTGTTAAGACGATGTCTTGCTTCCGGAGGTCTTCATTTCTGTATTAAGTGCTTAAGGGGGGTGGACTATGCATCTGGCTGTTACGATTGAACCCAGACGATGTAGTCCATCTTCCTGTCTTGTCATGTCCCGAAAGTAGTGACTTGTGAGACAGTTTGGCTTCTCCAAGACGCTGCATGAAGGATTTCGGCGATGGAGACTTGGTTGTAAAACGTCCACGAGGTTAACGTGCCCTGAGTTCATGTGCAGTGACTCTGATGTCGTTGTCTGTGCAGCTCAAGTTTTGGTCGTCGTAGGCCCTGTGAATAACTCTCTTGATCCAGTTTGCAGCTATCATGGCAGCTGAGGTTACATTTGTGCCTTTGGAGAAAAGTAGGAAGAGTTGTAGAAGTCCTCTTCGGCATTCGGGGTCAGCTGTGCGTTTAAGGTAATAGCATATAGCCTGTACTGGACAGAGTGTTCTTTCGGCTTCGTCACCAATGATGTTCGTTAGCGCTGGTATGATGACTGGCTTAGAAGGTACAAAGGGTTTTTGTGTTTTGGCATGGAATCAGGTTGAGGACTGAGATGGATGAATTTGCAGTTGTCGAAAAAAAAACAGTAGGCAGGGTAGAGGACTTGCATTTTGCTGCTGCGAGTGAAGAAATGCCGTTTTCCTTGTCAGGTGGTTGATGTCGTAGGTTTGGATGGGTTCATACAGCTCTTTCATTAACAATTCCAGAACGAGTAGGAGGTCCCATTGTGGAAAAGTTTTAATGGATGAAAGGACGTTCGATTTTGAATTATTTCAGGAGGGTGGAGATTCTGAAGTCTTTGAGAAGGTGTTTGTTTCCAGCTACTTTGAAGACAAAATTCAGTACCGATCGGTAAACCAAAATCGTCGGAGCCTTTGAGGTTGTCTTTAAACAGGTCAGTGAAAAAGACTAGTAGGTCCTGAATGGGGATTGATTGGATAACCTTCTTTCGCTTACACCAATGAAACCACTGTTCCCAGTGCCTGTTGTAAAGTTCGTTGGTGGAGTTCCGGAGAGCTTTGCTGGCAATTCTGGTGGCCTGTTCTTAAAAAATTCCTGTCTCTTTGATGATTCGGATGATAAGAGCTTGGAGTTTCGGGTGGAGTTTGGTTCCTTTTTGTTGGGATAGCAGGTCTGGGAGGTCGGGAAATTCTCTTGGGAGATCTACGAGGAGGTCTAGGAGTTGGGGGAACCATGGGACTACCGGCCTATTCGGTGCGATTAACAGGAAGATCCCTTGAGTTTGTTCGATCTTCGTGAGGATTGTTGGCAGGAGTTTGAATGGTGGAAAGAGGTAAGAATACAGGTTTTTCCAGGGGAAGGTTAGCGCAGCCACGGCACAGGCTTTGTCGTCCGGGACTGGGCTGATGAATTGGGGAAGTTTGGCATTGAACCTCGTGGCAAACAGGTCGATCATTGGCTTGCCCCAGATGTTGAAGAGAGATTCGCAGATTGATGTTTTAAGAGTCCATTTTCCTGAAGGCGGTCTGTTGCGAGAGAGGGCGTCTACTATCACGTTCCGGCTGCTAGGGATGTGGAGAGGTTGAAGGGTTATGTTGAGTTCTTGACAAATTTGAAAATGTCCGACATGATGAGGTGTAGCGGGCGAGATCGGGTTCCACTTTCCTTCCGGATGCAAGCAACTGCTGTGGTATTGTCGTCTTGGGCTTGGACTATTCTGTCTGCTACAGGGTGCCGAAAGTGATAGAGGGCATCGTAGATTGCTTTCATTTCGAGAACATTGATATTGTCGATTGAGCCAGGGGGGCAAATTCCTGATACCTCATGATGTTGCATGTGTGCTCTCCCGTTTGATATGCGTCCGTGAGAAGAAGGTGGTCCGGGGTGGTTCGTGCAGAGGGACCGTTTTGGAGAGGCTGGCTTTGTTTGTCCACCAATGCAGATAATCCCAAGGGAAGTTTATGTCGGAGGGCATGGTGGCTTTGGATGTTGGTTGGTGAGAGCCCCAGATGTCGAGCTGAAAGTGGTGGAAGGTGTGAGTCATCCATCTGCCATAGGGCAAGAGGTTGGCCATAGAGTCCATCTTCCCTATGAGGGAGTTGACAGATGTCAGCGAGTGGCTGGCTGATTGAAAGGTTTGGCCATGGGCGAGAAGGTCGGTCTTTCTCTCTGTTGAGGGGGTTGCAGATCCATCCTGTAGGTTGAATTCCACTACGAGGAAAGTGAAGAGTTGGGCGGGGACGGGCATTGATTTTTTCCAGTTGATGTCGAACCCCAGGCTGTGTAGTAGGTTGATGGCGAACCTTCTGTTGTGAAGCAGTTGGTGAGGGTTTTTGTTGTTGAAGAGCCAATCGTCGAGGAACACATTTCAGGCGACTTGATGGCGGTGAAGGTGACCGAGGACAGGCTTCAGGATCAGCGTGAAGACTCGGGGGCAACATTTAATCCGAAAGGAAGACATTGGAACTCGTAGACTTTGTTTACATACATAAGTGAAAGTAGTGGAAAGATGCCGGGTGTAGCGGAACATGAAGATAGGCATCTTCTAGGTCAATGGAAATTGTCCATTCCTTGGGTTTTAATGAAGTCGGATGGATTCCAGGGTTTTCACTTTGAAGTGAGTGTTGTGCATGAACTGGTTGAGTGGTTTGATATTGAAAATCATTCTTTCACAGCCTGACTTTATTGGTCTGAGGAAGATGGAGCTGTAGAAGCCAGGTTTGGTGTGGTCAGGGCAGAGAAGGATTGCGTTTTTGTTGAAGAGTTCGTTTACTTCTAAGGTTAGTGCAGAGGAAGGTCTGGTTGCGAACTCCCTTGGAGGTGATGTTTGGAGAGGGGGTTTTAGTATGAAAAAAGGCTGAAAGCCAAGGGAGATTATGGGCGATTATGGAGAGGACTGTCTTGTCGGATGTGATCCGTTTCCAAGCCGGTTGAAAATGCAGGAGGCGTCTGCCGACCGGCCTGTTGTGGATGTAGTCATTGGCGGTGATGGGATCTACTTTTGGAAGATGTGGTGGAATAATTGCTGCGGTTGTCGGGGGTGGAGCTTCGGTGGTTCCTGCTTTTGTTTTGGTTGTTTCAACGAAAGGGCTGGTTGTTTCTGCGAGGAGGTCGAGAGTTCCCATGAGACGTGTTGGGCTGGGATTTGACAGGTTGATGAGTTGAAGGTGCAGTCGAGTTAGTGTGAGGTAGCGGCTTTCGGAAGGGCTGATTTGAATTCTACTTAGGAGGTGGCCTAGGTTTGCGAGAGACGTCCAAATGGGGTGCCAGTGTGGGAATGAGGCCTCTGAACAAAGTATCAGATTCATGGAGAGGAAAATTGCGTAGGACGTGTTTAGTTGAGGTGTTTAAGTTGAACGTCGTGCCTAGAGCAATGTCTCGAAGGAGTAGACTTGAATTGAAAAGTGCTCTTATAAACCAGTTGAAAGCGTGGAACGTGGTAAGAAACATTTTGTTAAACAGTTCGGCGATCAAGAAGTGTAGATGTTTAATGTTTCGTTGACCCGATTCAAGGGCCAGTCTTTCGCAGAGAACGTTGAATGCAGTGCTAAGGACGTCGGCCTGAGATGCAGCGTGTAAGCCGAGGCATAAGATCCGGTTGTTTTCTTTAAGGAAGGCAGTGGGGACGTCAGCTCGTTTGGAATGAATAATGCAGTTCCGAAATCCATTTTTGCTTCAGCGACGAGGAATTCAGACTGACGGTAGGTTTTAAATTGTAGAAGGCTTGCAGCACCGTCGCCGGAAGAAGGAAAGAACCAGGATTTCTGGCCGGGATGGGGTGATGGTGGTGGGGGAAGGGGGTGTCCTTGTCTAGTTCAAGGGGGTTCACCTTTACCCAAGAGAGAGCCCTGTGAAGCAGGGTGGTGAAGAGGGTTGTTGATTGGGCAACTGTCGCTCTTTCTTCATTATTTTAGTCGCGTAGACCCAAACCAAATCAGGTTGAAAGTTCCTTGTTTTTCTTTGACGGAAGGGAAGAATCAGGTTTGTAAAGATAATCGTTGGGGATGATGGCTTGACAGCTTTCAGGAGATCGTAGACTGGGATTGCCGTTGGGTCAGGACAGCTTTCAGGAGATCGTAGATTGCGATTGCCGTTGGGTCATTATCTGCCTGAAGGGAATCTTCGTAAGGGTCCAGGGGTTGATGTTCAAAAGTTACTCGTGGTGTTGCGTGCTGACGTCTTCCGAAGGTTGATGCTGAATCTAAGCCGTCATCTGGTTGGACAATGGCATTAAGAAGGCATTGAAGGTCAAGAGAAGAGATAGTCGAGCAACGTTTCTTTGTAACGGTGTTGCCACTAAAGATTGCTTTCTCTAACAGGAATCGTTGTCAGAGGATGCCAACCAATCTCGGACGTAACAGTTGTCATGCGAAGAGGGAGGAGGAGCAAGATTGATTGGTTTAGCCTTGTAGGAAAACTCTTTGATTGCACGGTCCATTAGGCGACGTACTTCATGAGACGGCAGTTCATTGAAGTTATGCTTTCGTTGGTGTGACACAAAGAACGAGAGATCAATTGGCCACCAGTCAACGTGTGAAGCGGTGTTTCCCCTTGGCGTTGGGGACGATGAGGCTGACGAAGGATTTGACGAGAGCCGACGTTGACCGCAAGTCCGCAAGGAATTGGCGATGCAGTTGAGCGGTGAGGAGCCGTAGAAGTTGACGGACGAGTTGGAGAAGGCAAATCCATGACGCTTGGGTTTTGGGGTGGTGGACTGGCTGGAGAGTAGGGATGGGCGATAATGAAATTTTGATACGCGATTACTGCAGCACCTTGATATGCGAAATTTGCGATTTTTCTCAACGTGTAGGCCAAGATGTCTTAATTTGATCAATTGGTCATAACAGCTCTATCCCTACAGTAGGCCTACTTACATGTTTAGTAACACTACGACTAGGCCTAAATGCACATCATAAATAATAGGCCTAGTTAGTGTTATGTTACTAAAAAATTATGAAAAAAATATTTATTCATATTTATTCAAAATAATTAAGTAGTTGAATTATACCATACAAGCCGCACTCGCCAGATAAGCCAACCCCACAAGAAAAAAGACATTACTTAAAAAAAAATAATAGTGTACCCGAACATTTTCTGCACAGTTAATGACTTGTTAAGATGTGAAAATAGAGATTAATTAATCAACAGACAAGCACTTTATGTTCAAACACTAGTCCTGTTAAAATCAGTAGTGAGTAGCAATTACTCTTATCCACTTGGAGCCCATGTTTGTTGAAAAATGTAGATTAGATGGTTTATTATAAATAACTTCAGAACGGTTGCAACTAGAGACTTTTGGCTTGCACCACTGGAAGGCTGGCGAAAAAACAATTAAAATGGTGTATTTGAAAATCAAAAGCGGTCAATATTTAGCGAAATTGTAGCCAAGATGGAAAACAGCCGAAATAAGTTAAAAGCACTATCAAAGCATTGCAATAGCACTATCGCGTGTGTTGTATATCGCCCATCCCTACTGGTGAGGTCGATGAGTGACGAGCCAAGGGTTCCATGATGGACTTACAGGGGAAGAGACTTTCGTCTTCAGGGCAAGAGACTTTTGTCTTCAGGGCGAGAGACTTTTGACTTCAGGGCGAGAGACTTTCCACAAAGATGTTCGGGCAGGAGTCACTCGACGAGTCGTCTGCTTCGAGATGAGGGCACTTCAACCGGCGAAAGTATCCAGAGGCAAAAGAAGCTGGAGAGTCTTCAGAGCGATCGTCTTCGATGAGATCTTGAGGAAAAGAAATGACCACTAGGGATGAGCTGTCTGCTTTTATAGGAGGGCTGCGCATGGTGATGCATGCACAGCGGGGTTGCGCGCTGGCCGTATCTTGAGAAAGAAAAAAACCTCAAGACAAAGAGCACCCAGGATCTGAATGCAATTAAATTTACAGGTAGTAGAAACTTTCGTGCCGACGACTAGAAACAAACAAAATAAAAATATATAAGCGAATAACAAAGTAGGCTATAAAACTAGCCTCAAGGTTAAAATGCCATCAACACAGCAGCAGGGGATACTGCCGACTTGAAAATGTAACGGTTCAACCTTTTGGAAACTGTCCTATTAGTATACAAAACGGTTAAAATTATACTCAAAAAATTCGCAGAAACCACAAAGTTTTTTTTTTCAATCGACTGATTGCGTCTACTCGGTGCTTAAAGACCCTGACCTTTAAATAAAAACAGTACACATTTTCTAATGTTTTAGTATACAATAAGTCCCACTGATGAACCGCCAGCGCATCCTGATATTCAAAACACATTGTGCAACAAGATCTAAGCAGTTAGCGAAGGAATGGGAAATCCCACCACCTACTATAAACAGGAGGCAGCAGCCGCGAGATTCAAATCCACTGAGTAACGGCGATGTAAATACAAGTGATCAAAACGTGAACGCTTCAGCCGGATGAAGACAAACTGAAAGTCAAAAATGTGGACTGTCATTGTCGAGTTATAAATGTGGACTGTCATTGTTGCGGGAGAGAGAAAGTGACTCTGAAATTCTGCGGTTCATGAATTTAGAAGATGTTGAATAATTTTCAAAGTAAATTGCAACACGGACTTTTAGTGCATGCATTAATTTCTAGGTATCGTTTTTTAAGTCTATACTTAGGTCAGTCATGGGATTTGAAACGGCATTCATTTAGTTTGTAGACAAGGTTGCGGTTTACTGGGCTGTGGCTGCTCACTTTAACTGGGGTTAGGCCTATCCCTTATAAGGTTTACAGCGTATTGAGAGGGCTACTTTTCTTTTCCCGAGTATTGTAGCCGTTCTTTTTGTTTTGTGTACACCATGCAGGAAAGGGTTAAGTTATTGGAAAATTAAGACTTAGCAAGCAGTTCTACAATATGGAAGCTACGTCTACAGTGTGCCCTTGTGCATCAGAATATTTCCACCCCATGTTTCAGACTTATCCTAATTTCAATTGTAGAATATTCATAGCGTAATGATGATAAAAAAAATAGCTCGTTGGCAAACGTATACACATGTACACACAAAACATGGCAATACAAGCTAGAAGCTACATGTCATAGTTAAGCGATGAAAGTAATTCACTCCAAACTGAATCAATATTTCGCCTCTTCTCCAAGTGGCATCGTCATGAGTAAAATTAATACATGATGGTATGATGAATGACGAGGGTGAAGTATTAACCATTAGATATTAAGTCATACATTTATCATCAAACGGATACTAGGATGAAAAGAATGCATAAAATATAGAATGTAAAGTGCACCAAACAGATCGAGCCGAAATGATGTGTCCAATAATAAATTGTGGTTTTCAAAAACGAATTGGTCTATATTTCTTTCCATCAACGTACTTTAACATTTCAAATTCAACACACTACTTCACATGTATAATTTCCAGCTTTTCAATGGCCGGACGTAAAGGTAAGGCTTTTCCTTCAGACAGAGGTATGAAAGAAAATATGAAAAGCAAACGCAGTAAAATACGAGCCAGTCCGAATTCAATTACAGTTTAAGCAACAATGTAAACCAAAGTAAGAAAAACAGCACAACGCCTGAAGAAGACATTCGAAGAATATTCCAACACCTTTTAAGGATAAAATAACAGGAACAAGGTATTGAAAAATGAGTTGAAAGTAAATTCTGGTTGACATGGAGGCGTTGTCATTTATTAAACCATAAAAGTGAATTTTTAGACTCACTGGTCCTTCGTCAGGCAAACAAAACACTAAAAAAAAAAATTGAAATTACAAAACTGAAATGAACAAACCCACAGAGCAACAGATGGCTAAGTGGTACAAATCTAAAACAATCAAGCACTAAAAGAGGTGGCGGTCATTTGCAATGAAAGCAGAGAGGATCGTAGGAGAATTAAATCTCACAAATTTTTTGTTTTGTTTCCAACCACATGTGCACAACAGGGTATTTCTTTACAATATTACATTTTTAGTGTTTTGTTCGCCTGATGAGCGACCAGTGGAGTCCGAAAATTCGCAGTAAATCAGTCTTAATAAAATGCAAGGCCTCCATGTCAGCCAGGAATTTTCAACTTGACCATTTAAGGACTGTCGAAAATTTGCGAATACTGAGTGCGTACAGTATAACCTCGTTAATAAGAACTCGGATAAGAAGAATTCACGCTTAATAAGAACTTTTTTCAAGATTTTGGTTGGTCAGCTACTCATTCAGCACTAAATATATTCGGCGAACTATAACGAACTCTGTTAATACAAATGTACGGATAAGACGAACAAATATTTACAATTCCAGCTTATTTTTATGAATTTGCTGTTCGTAACAATTTCTTACCCCCCTCCCCCTTTGAATTTCGTTTCATTCCACGTAAAACATCGATCGCTAGTCGACTCCATATTGGGAAGTGACAAGAGTTTTGTCCGTTTGTGCAAGCACGAAGGTCAAGGACGAACGCAGTATACAGTATACACAGCAAAATAATGCAGCCTATACAGGTAGGCTGCATTTTTTAAAAGTGGCAGCCCAATTTCTCTCGTCCGTTTAATAAGAACTATAGTTAATAAGAACATTTTTAGCTGTCCCCTTAAAGTTCGTATTAAAGAGGTTTTACTGTATTCTTTTTGGATTGTGAGCATGAGCATTTTAAACGAACCCGTTCAAAGACTTAGGAATACAGACCCTATCAGAAATGTGCTAAGACAGGCCATACAAAGTTAAACATTTGGTTTACAGGCACATGTTGGTGCCTTAGATTATCTTGAGTCTACATTTTTTTATGTTGGCCTTGGTCTTATGAATAATTCGTAATTTTTCCACATTTTTCACTAATTTTGGCATTCCAATACTCTAATTTTACCAGGACGAAATGCATTATTCCATCATCCAAGGTGCAAATTTCAAGTCTACAGCTCAAACTGCTGGAGTTATTTATCGACCGATCACTAACAAAACTAAGGAACTTGCCATTTTAAAATTTGCTTATCACTTGGCAAAGAATGTTAAAACCAGTCAAGGTTTTAGTCCAACTGAACAGCATTTGGCATTGGGGTAGGTGTTCCATTCTATTTCTGCATCCAACGCTAAAGACTGTGGTGATGATCTTTGAACTGAAGAAATCTTGGGAAGTTTCATTTGGTTACACAGGCGATCAAAATAATATAGTGCAGCCTTCGCTCATTTGACCCAAAGAAAAGCTGTGAATGCAAACTATGTTTGCAGCTAGCACTGCAAAATCAACATTAAGGCGATTTGTAGGTCAGGCTTTGATGGAAATTCATTAGAAATTTTGTTGGATAGGACACAATCTGGGCCTCTAAATAACTTTGCAGAACAATTATCTCCTCAAGTGAAGTACGGCAACAGAAGAAAGAAAGAAAGAATAATGTGGCCAGCCAGTTAGGTTATTATTACATAGCAATTGACCGCTGATGTTTAGCAGTATGCCTAACATTAATTAAAGGCTAGAGTGTTGACTGATATAGCCTACTGGTTCTCATAGCGTACTGTGGTACCAACAATACAAGTCAGGATTCGAAGACCATGCACGCAAAATCTGGAATGTAGGTAAGGCTATAGTGGTCGACCGAAACCAAGTTTTTCACTTTTGGCCGAAACCGAATCTACTACCGAAACCAGTGATTTAATTTCGGCTGAAATCAAATTCATTACCGAAACTGGCAATTCAGTTTCGGCCAAAACCGAAACCTCACCGAAACCGGAACCAGAACCTAACCTGAATAATATCTGTTTTAATAATTAGACAAAAGCAAGGATAAAATGAAAAATCTGAGTGTGTGGTTTTTCGTAGACATAATTTAGATTGGAAGGCACAGCCCGGTTTACCCATTTCCTGCCCACGCTGAGCAAATTGACGTGCGCCCTCTTACTAGCTCCCCCCTCCCCCCAAAAAATATGTTTCAGAATTAAAAAAAAAAAAAAAAAAAAAACTGTGAATGCGGAAAGACTTCAAAATTTCGTTTGCATTTTTTTTAGTCAATAGTATTGTTTAATTAAATAACCATTAATTCGTTTCGGCGAGGAAAGTCCAGATCACTGGAAAAGGGCTTCGTTCAATAAGTATAAGCTTTGCTAGAAAACGTCAAGAGAAATAAAAGCATAAATTCCCTCTAGTGCAACGAGCCACAAATATTATTGAATTTGAAATGGAAAAAAATGTTTTTATTATTGATTAGCGTGGGTATGGCAGATGAAAGCAGGATATGTGATGACGTCCCCTGTGCGTTCCTAGGCAGCAGCCTAGTTAGTCAGCGGAAGCTGGCTACTACTGGGTGGAACTTGGTTTCGGCTTCATCGAAACTGCAATATACGATTCAGCCGAAACCGAAACCATAACAAGTCAAACCAGTTTCGGCCGAAACCGAAACTAACCTATAACTTCATGGCCGAAACCAGAACTGAAACCGAAACTAAAATTTGCCAGTTTCGGTGCCGAAACCGAAATTCGGTCGACCTCCAGTAGGCTACTTGAAAAAAATTTTAATCATGTACTGGAAAAGGTGTCTTTTCGTCCCTTTTACTGGAAAGTTCCTTGCAACCCGTCTAATATTGTGTTCAGTGCTTCAAGATTGCTTGCTTACAAACAGAAATTCGGTCACAAAAAAATGTATCTCAAGACAATTAATTTCCAAAAGCAGATGAGGCATACGTTACTGAAAATGATGACGAGTGTACTTTTTTTTAAGCGCAAAAAGCATTCTTTGTAGTCAATGTAAAGTCGTAATCTCCTAAATAACTTCAAGTTGTATAATTTTTATCATGATTAAAATAATTTTAATTTAGATATAGGCTAGGTTAAGACTCGTTAGGCTACACTTACACCATTATATAATGGTAAATGGGAGATTATGACTCAACCCTTTGTCCAAAATCGTTATTCCAGAAGATGGACTTCACAATGCGCGATGAGCAATTTTTTTTTTCTCAAAAATTGGGAAAATAAGGGTAAAATGCAGGGAGGCTTGTTTTCAAGGATGCGGCAGTGCCTGAGAAACATTGATTTTTATTTGTGTGGCAGAAATTTTTGTTTTTTCCTTTACCCATGCCTTTGGAGAAAAGAAATGGTCAAATTTAAATTTGGAATTACTACTAGAAAACACCGCTCAAATAGTACTGGAACACTTCCATTTTGTAAACGCTGGACAGTAAGTATCAAGTACCGACCAACCCAGCAGCAGGACGGGTGGCCCTAGTCTGTGACACTATTTATGTCAGAAAAAAATTGATTGCAGCTAACCAGTCGTTTTGGAGCGGAGCTCCGCCTATTGTCACACTTTACAATGCAAACGACTGCGCATTACGCGAAAACCACGTGGACTATTCAAACCACATTTGGATGTAGTAGCACGGGTGTCTGGATAAGGTTTATAAAAAAAATAATAATCCGGAATCAGAGTCAGACATGGGGTTGAGGAACCGTTAGGGACACAAAATGGCAAGAGACCTGTGATTCAAGAGACAACAGCCAAACAAGAAAGTCGTGGCTTTGCCAATTGTTAAGTCGAGGCCGTGTCGAATTATTAAAAACATGTTTTACAAGAAACAAACAACAATTGAAGATGTAGGCCTACTTTACTGAAAGTTTGAGCATTCTGAACGAGAAAATAAAAAGTTTATGCAACTTGAATCAATAGTATGGTTGATTGTTACCAAACTTCTAAATTAACTGAAACATCGCGTAACGCAGACACACCGTTAAGGAAGAAGTAGGGGCACAGACGGGAAGAGGGAAAGAAAGCCCTGCTCTTTAATGTCAACAGTGGAAGTGACAGTGGCCCTAGTTTATCAGGCTGGTTGGCTTACTGGTTTACACGAAACAACTTCCCAATGGAGTCTATCGACCTGGATCTTTAATCAATGGAAAAGGCTTGTTGAGAAGATTAATATGGTGTTAGCTAAGGCTGTACCGAACAGATTTAGCCAAACAGATTTTGGCAGATTTTGTGCTGATCGGCAAAAATCGGTTGGGCTAACAAAAAACTACAGATTTTTCGATTTTTGCCAGGCCCTTGACAATAAATAAATTCTGTTTCTCCACATGTTTGTTACCTTTCGTTTTAATTTAGGCTACGCCTACATGTTTTACATTGTGTAGGCTAAGGTTAATAACGGACAAATTACTTTTATTTGGGGAAAAAAAAAATGTATTCCAATGTTTTCATTAGCCTACAAATTTGCTAGCCTACAAGTTTGTGTAAGCCAGAACAAAAAAATTGTTGAAAATCTGTAGCAATCGGTTCGGTTAAATCGGATCGGTACATCAATCAATTTGCGGCTGATCAATTTGGAATCTGTTCAGCAGAAAAACTGCTGATCGTTACAGCCTTAGTGTTAGCCCATTGTAATATCAGTCAAACATTTAGACCTATGAAAAGCTGAAAATTTGGGTGAAATTTGTTAGTGATGTATCGTCGTGCTGCTTCTGCATAAGGCTGACCATTATTAAAATACTGGTACATAAATGAGTGCAAACTAATTGCACTAAAATATTAAAAATTGGTTGATGTCTTTTTGCCTTGGTTAAACCTTGGAAAGGACAAAAGTCAATGTGTAAAATGAGTGATTTTTGTAAAAATCAAGCTTATTTAAATTGAGTAAAAACGATGTTTTGAATTTTGATGTAGGTAGTACCAACACCAAGTAGTAGCCTAGCCTACTGCCACAATTTCAAGTAGCCTATCATCAAGTGCATGTTGACATGGCAAGCAGATTAATTTACAGACGCTGGCGAGCAAAGACTAATTTCAATTCCACCTTACGATTGCTGCTGTGCAGATTCGTAAAAGTAGCATGTGGGCTACAGCAAGCCATACATTTTAATAGTTTGAAATTATTACTTTTAAGGCCTAGCTAATACTAACTGACTTTACATACTGCCTTGTTGATAGCGATGTGCAGTTTCCGATACCGATACCTTGGAATCGGCCGATTGCAGGGTATTAGTATTGGACTTGGAAAATTTCCAGATTCCAAGCAGATCCCATCACTTATTGGTTCCAAAAAAATCCTTTGCAACTGAAACCTAATTCTAAATTAATCTGTTAGGAAAGAGTCAACCAAACATGAATTTATGAAACTTAAACCCAAATAATTTACCCAAGTTAATATCATTGCTCGTTTGTTTTGTTTCACTTTCCATGTTCTTGGACAGATTTAGTTCTTTGGCGCGACCATCGGAAGCAAGAGCATGCAAAACCTATCCAAGGCCTACAAAAATTTAAGAGCAGGTGTTAATCTCACTACAGTATCTGTTTATATGCTGTTACAATAATCGGAGTGTAATTTTTTTGTTGGAAGGGTGAAGGAGGACATAACATTTCATGTGAATAAATTTTGGGTTGGGGGCAATGTAAAAATTATTCTGGGAAAACAGTTGAAGGAAATTACAAGCCAAACTAGCCCTGAAATTTACTACAGTACAACTGTTTGCCCTGGTATTGGCATCGGAATCTGCGTATCGGTGGGATCGGCACCGGAAAATTGGTCTCGGCACACCACTACTTGTTGATTATAGGTAATGACATGTATTTCCGCGATAATACCAGGACCGATTTTGCGGTGTGTTTTGTTGTGATGAAAGTATAATTTTGGTGTCCAGCTAACCATCCTGAAGCGTCCTGGTAACCTGCTCAAAGTGTCCCAGCTTCATACAGTGGTTACCCGTGTTAACGTCCAATTTTCTCCCTTGACCGTCCCTCTGGTCCCTCAACCGTCCCGGTAACCACGTTATGGAAGATTTTCCATATACGCTCCTAAGCCTCCTGATGCGGATAACTACCAGGGGGCAATACCACACCAGCGGCATTTCCTTGCCTATCCCCCGATTTTACAATAAAGCGCGCTCCTTGGGTCATATTCATATATTTTTTGTTTCTCTCTACACCCAATACTTGACCCAAAGAAATAATGACTAGGATCATAGTAATAATGTCAACAGAAGCCATCAAAACGAAATACCCTGTGTAAGGATTAACACCAACAATAGCGGACATCAGAGGAGCGATCCGCCCCAGAAAAATACCAAAGAACATTGCGCAATACCAAGCACCAAACCACGACGGCTTCGTTTTGAGAGTGCCAACCAACAGAAATATCCCTGTAATTGCAGTAATAATCCCAGCAAAGAGGACCATTCCGCCAACTATAGACAAAACAAATTTCTTGAACGTTACTTCGTGCTCGTCGGATACAGGTCGGGCCTTCAGAAGTAAATAACCCAGTACAAAGTGTGAACCTGTCACAACACCCAGCGCAACCAAAGCCATGAGTATCGACGCTACCTTAGCTGGAAGACAGCACACGTTTGTTTGTTGGGCTACAGCGCTTTTGGCAAGTTTGACATACGGATGAGAACTTCCTTCCATCTTGGATAACGAAAGAGTGTAGTAGACAGAACGAGATTTTCAGCACAGATTATTTAATAATTATTCCCTGGTGACGCAGGCTACATATTTTGCACACACTAATGGAATTCTGCAAAATCAATTTTTTTCCCTTGTAGCATTACAACACTGCAACTTTTCGTGCAAGAGCAATAATACTAATTAAATTCGGGCACTTGACTATGTACGGTTTTTGTTCACTGCAATCTGCCTCCTTACTATATGGGATTGGTAAAACTCGGGTATGGAATAACAACAGTTGGTGCCGCCCTGGTCACAATACCAACT
Organism: Lithobius niger; assembly: GCA_023313725.1. NCBI lineage: Eukaryota > Metazoa > Arthropoda > Chilopoda > Lithobiomorpha > Lithobiidae > Lithobius > Lithobius niger. The sequence continues at coordinate 24,481 of JAHWFP010167224.1, forward strand.
AAAAGGCATCAACATTATGTCAACTATGATAACAATGGTAACAGCTGATAACAATGGTAACACTACAGTTGGTGCTGGTCACAAGGTCATAATACCAACTCAAGGCATCAAACTGTTTACAAGCCCTACTGCAACAGTTGTTTTAGGAGCTACACGTTTGGTTTCAGTTATCGTTATGGAATAGTCATACGTTTACGGCGTACTGGTGTCTAGCCAACGCCAACTGTTTTGATCGACGTTGGCAACGATCTAGCCCGTAACCATGGAGGACAAATTTGCATCACCATGCTCGTAACCATAACAATAACATTAACCAAGACATTAACATTCGTTACGCAACAAGCGTCCAACTTTCCTTGGTCTTGACAAATGACAGGCTACCTATGCGAATCCAGTAAATCTTTCCTTACTAGTTTTTGCCCTTTTTCATTTGAATACATACTCTACGATGGTATTGCAAATCTAATCGCACGACGATCACGGAAACGATTAGCAAAATCTTGGCAAAATCAAAGAATTAGATTTTCCGCGCGCACAATCAAGTTCCAAGGCCATCTGAGATTGAAGCCGTGTTCCTCGCTGCGCTAACCAAGAACGGAGCTACATTTAAGAAAGCCTTCCAAGGACCATTAGGATATCAATCAGTACCTTCCTAAAGCACCGAACAAAACGAACCAAACGCACCACTGTTAGTGACAATTCAGCTCATTCCCTACTATAGCCGTGTTGGTGTGGCTTGCTTACGTCAACCATCGTCTGCAATGAATCTGTTTCCGGTACCTCGCGCATGCTTAAAAGGTCCACCACTGGCAACCACCCGCAACCACCTCCCCGAGGGGCAAGGAGGGCGCTCGGATAGCACGACCGCTTTCTGCCTGGGAGGTCAGGGTTCGATCCTGGATAATCATCCTCATCTTCATCTGGAGGTGACGACGAGCTATGCGGCCGCCATTAGGTGACGAAGGTTGGTCTGCACTCTGTTTCAAAAGGGAGAGCCACTAGCAGCGTCATCATCAGCATCAGATGGTTTGCAATATGGCATTGCTCGCGCCTGGGTGCTCAATGAGCTACTGGTCCTGGATGCTCAAACGCCTTGCTCTGGCACTGCCTCCACCTCTTCTGTGCACTGTGTCCTGGAATATAGCAACCAAGCATGGTGGGTTAAATTCAAGGTGACACGGAAAAGACTGAGCCAGTGCTGAGTTGTATAACAAATTATAAATAGCTTTCATCATCTGCTTTACATAGAAAGGCTGATGATCATACGTTTGTCTACTGTTCTTTTTTAGACGATCTATTAGAGACTTTATCTTCACTTGCAGCAGCATGGCTGGCTCTGATGGTGTTGTGCCGAATTGGCTTAGGTTCAGGCTGGCCAGCAAAAATAATGGGAAAACGCTTTCCTATCAACACTGCGGCTAGAACATCTGTGAGCTAACCCTGCCCTTACTTGTCTGATCCCTGTGAAATTTAGTTTCTGGACATAGAGTACTTGTACAGAGAGTACTTGCACACTGTCTGCACTTCAAAAGAAAAGCTAGCCATTTCTGGTGCTGGAATGTCTTACATAATATGTATCCTGTCAGGGTGAAGGGATGACAAACATTCTTAAGCTGATGTTGCCGTTTGTGCAGGCATTTTTAAAAAGTTGCACGCTGACGATTAGAAGTTTTTTGAGGGGTCCTTCAAATAAGAGAACGTATGGTGACAAAACCTATCAGTCCTGGTATCTGTAACTTCTATGGCGAGTTGAATTCTGTTGTGTCATAGACCATGCAAACACTTGATAATTGAAAATTCTGCCAGAAAAGTTTTTCTACTTTCTGAATGTCCCAACCTGTGGTTTTACTGTTGGGTTTCTGCATCTTACTGCCGACCTCTGCAAAAAAAAATCCGATCACATCCCTTGGTTTTGCCTTCCTCTCTTCTTCATTACGACACTTCCAGTCGTCCTGCTACGTCCTTCCGCTTCTCCATCTCACCACCTTGATGGTGTCACATTACTTGCATAAGAGAGATGGATGGGCTCCCACGGTACACGCACGTTCGGACACTAGGAGAATTTAAAATCTTGTAAAAAAATTTAAATTCCGATTACAACGTCTTCCGTTTTGCATCCTCTCTAAGCAGTTCTACAGTTGAGCCACTGGTAGTTAGCAATTGTGCCCTACTACACCATCTGCACTGTAGGAGACACCCTCCCCCCCCACCGAATACAACACATCCTTAGAATAATGTCTTTGGAAAATCTGCTGGTTAATACAAAATTATCACTGCACAATCTACGTCAGCAAAGCACCTGGATGCACCAAACCAGACACCATGGCCACATTGACTGAATGACCTGTAAAGGCAGTAGTGTCAATCGCAACCAACTTGAGTCCAGTCACCAACCATCTGCAAATGGTCTGTGATGTCACTGAAGCATGAGGCCTACACAAGCTTAGAACAACACCTTGGGCCTCTCCCTCCCTGACGTCTCTGAACCTTCTGTACAGCTAATGTACTGCCAAAGACACCTGACAACATCAAGATGTTTATCCCTCACTGCCTTGAACTTTAGCAGCTGACAGTTCCTCCTGTGCCCTATGTTTTTACCACCCATCACGATAAAAATAACCTCACTCCCCTAGATATCATTCCCATCCAAGGTCAGCTTAGCCAATTCATAAGCCCTAAATCCAGCAGCATGTCAACCTCCACGACAAACTCTTATTTGGGCACAGCGTGAATATACACCTCACCACCCCATCTCTGGCCCATATATCACCGTTTTGAGCACTACGAGGGTTAAATTCAAAACACCTTTAAAAAAACCTTCTGACTGTAGGCTGATGGCGATAAGACAATACCACCCAATATCCTTTTTAAGTACTGTAGGCCGTTCATATAAAGCTACGTAAGGAATTCAAGCACCCGGTCTCCAACTGCCAAGGGATCCAACGACCGTCTTCTTCAACACCATCTACTCCCTTATCTCCACTTTCTGGCATACACTCTCCTAGTCCCTGTATGGATGGCTATCTCAAGGATGGCAGATACATCTTCAGAAAAACCAGTCATAGTGGTTGTCACAACCTCTTCTGCATGATTTTTTTTGATGAACAGGTCCCTGAAGATGCTACCCGCAATCGACATGGTCTCACTGCCACCAGGCACAACAGGTGTACATATCACCATTTCTATGGCCACATAAGGGGCACAACCAGCACCCAAGGGATAGTCTCCCTTCAGGACTTTCCTAACACCCTGGGCAGCAGCAGCACTGGCGGGAACACCCATGGACACCATGCTGTCGAACTTAGCGAAAACGCATTTGTCGCGCTAGCCCCAGGGCACCACCTCTTGTCATGAACGTTGCCAGCTGTGCGGTGACCCGACTTGATAATGAGTTGAAATCCTGTAAATTTAACCCATCCATCCATCATCCGGCAGAAAACTTCTGTATCCAAAATGCAATCTGTTGGATTTGACGGGATTTGTAGTCCGTGCACCAGTTGCCTGCCCCTAGCAGGTAGACCACCTCCATACCAGCACCATTCTGCAAGACCAAGTGCAAAATTTCCAAAGTTAGCCTGATCATAACCTGTGCTACCCGCTCATCTTTATCAAGTAGTGCACTACTGAGACATTGTCGAACCTTAACAGCACCTACTTATAATAATAATATAATAATAATAAATTTATTTATTGTGGAAACACAAAGGGTCAGGAAAGGGAACTTTTATCCACTGACACCCTGCCCAAGTTAACGATAAACATAAATAAAAAATTAAAACATGTGTATAAAACTAAAATTTGTAAATTTGTATATTCAAATTGAAAGCACTGCAGGCAAAGCCCTTGTCTAGTCTAAACTAAGTTTAAGATATTTACTGAGATCAACCCCTCTCAGTTTTATTTTAAACAAAGCCAGTGACGGTGCTTGGACAACATCAGCCGGGAGATCATTCCATGGCCTCACCACACGGTGCGAGAAGAAAAATGTCCTACAATCCCTCTTAAAGGGGAGAACGACTAGTTTGAAATTATGGCCACGTGTATAATTCCCACTCCTCAAAGTAAAGAGGTGGTCCGGGATGCTGGTAAACCCACGCAATATAGAAAATGTCAGATTAAGGTCAAGTTTAAGCCTCCTTGTTTCAAGTGTCTCTAGTTGCAAGAGTTTTAGTCGTTCTGAATAGGATTTATTTTTGAAACCAGGTAAGTATTTAGTAAATTTTCTCTGTACAGATTCGATTAAATTAATATGTTTCAATAAATGGGGTGACCGTACCGGACTGGCATACTCCAGAATTGGTCGTACAAAAACATTAAATGCCCACACCAGGGTTTCAATGTCGCGAGAGACAAAGCACCGTTTGATTATGGCCAGCCTCTGTCGTGCCATTTTAACAATGTGGTCGCAATGGGCACCGCACTGTAGGTCGGCGGTCAACCTGACAGCTAGGTCTTTTACAAGTGTGACCTGATCGAGGGCTTTATCAAAGAGTGCATAATTGTTCATTGGATTTTTTTTTCCAATGTGGAAAGTCTTACATTTGTGTCCCGCAATTGGTAAATTCCACGCCAGGAACCAAGTTTCAATCTACAAAAGTGAAGTAGACATGGCTAGATGATCATTGTGACTCCTGATAATGGTGTACAGTTTTACGTCGTCAGCAAATTTGGGACAGAAAACATTTGGATTTAAAAGCTTCAGATCGTTAATATAGATCAAGAACAGGATTGGGCCCAAAACCAAAACAGGATTGGGCCCTGCGGAACACCACTGGTGACTGGACTTGAACACGAATCGGAAATACCGATGCATACTTGTTGCGTTCGCAAATCACAAATCCATTTTAACATATTACCCCCAATACCAATAGCCACCAACTTTTCAACCAGTCTGGAATGTGATACTGAATCGAAGGCCTTAGCAAAATCCAGCAAGACCACATCAACACATTCACCAGCCTCAACTGCCCTTGTCCAGCTATCAAGACAGTAGAGCAACTGTAAAACGGTTGATCTGCCACGTAGAAAACCAAATTGGTCCTCCGACAGCAAACCAGAAGAAGTAAGAT
>JAHWFP010167225.1:0-21355 GCA_023313725.1 Lithobius niger
TCTTTGCATATACTCGATTGTCTTTTTTACCCTTGCGAAATAATGGTTCCCAAAAAACGGAATTTATTCTAAAGCGAGTCTTACGAAAGGTTTGTATAAAGACACCAGCACTGGGCCCATACTGGAAATTGTATGCAAGATTAAATTACACAATACACAATCGGCTCTTGAAACAATTTTTTCTGTGTTGGCAGCAAAGGTGAATCCATCGTCTATTATAACACACAAAACACAGGTATAGTATTAGCAGCTTTAATTAGTACAGGTATTTACTGTTTACGTGCGACCCATCCTCAAAAATGCAAGTCAGGTCTGGTCCCCAAACCTAATTGGGGACATTAAAGGGCAATTGCATCCATTTTGACATGCATGTTTGACTTTTGGATCACTTAACACAATATCTAAACACAAGAATTGCGGTAAGAATACGTTACGTACGTCCGATATAATAATTTAATTACTGCATCACTAAACCACGACACGGAGGTCTCCATTGTTTTGCTGGAACGCGCAGAAATTAATGCCGACAGACGGATCTCTTCGATTTCAACTCGTAGCTGATTGAGATAGCTGTAATGACTGTGAGGAGCTCAAGCGTCTGACGGCCTTAGCTGGCCACTACACTGCTGGCAAACTCTGTGAATCAACACCCCCCCCCGCGTGAAGCCATATTTGTTCGGACAGACTCAGAATCAATGTGTTTGCAGAGCTGCAGTTTACGGACTTCATTAACTGATACATGCATCCAACAAGAAGTCCTTTTCAGAACGTTAAAATGTGACCACCAACACACAAAAAATAATAAAACCGTTTACGATGGAAAACTAACTAACCGTATTCATTTTGTTGTTTACATTCAAATTGGAAAGAAATGTATTTTTTTCCTTTGCTAAACGTTGTAACATTCTAGAAGGGAGATCTTTCCAGAGAGTTTTTATTATCATTACTGCTTATTTAATTAAATCAGTGGGAATTTAGTTTGGAATTTGTGACTCCATCTAGCACGACTGTAATAATTTCAAAAGTTCGTTACCTTCGGTAAGGTCTAGTTCAAAAACGAAGCAGCATTGGACCCATGTTTATTAGGAATTTTTTACTTGTTTTCATGGTAGAATTCAGCCCTGAAAATTTTTGACACTAATTTCCAAACACCCTGTATATATAATAAATGAAAAATTCCAAACCTGATGTAGTTCCCATGCCCCACTTACAGGTAGAATTTTGTACATGCGACATTATGACTATACTGAAGGATTTTTTTTTCTCTACACTACGACTACTTTTTCGGATTCAGTACTGGATCTTGGGTTCAGCAAATGAGTCCCTAATTTTTCATTTTTTTTTATGAACTTAGAAAAAGAGTCAAACTTTAACACGTGTCACATTAAGCGTTTTTTATGGGTTGCCTTGTTGTATTAAAGGAAATTATTTCGATGAGAATAGGTCGTTGCTTCTTGGTAAATGGACTAAGGAAAGAAAAAACATTTCTTTACGGAACAACGCAATTTGTGGACGTTCCCAAAACCACGGCGCCGAACAAACAGACAAACATATAGTTATAAGCTACGCGCTACGACTAAAAAAAAAAGAAAAAAAAAAGAGGTTTCTTCCTCCTCCCTCAGTCACCCCCTCAAGTACTTAAGTTTATCGATAACAACCCACACAATTTGATGAGAAACCGCCATCGGTGGATGGATGATATGATATTAACACGTGCGTATGGGTGCTTGAAATAACGCCATATGTGCTGCGGATGAAATAACGCCATCTTGCTGGCGTTCTTATAATATCAAGTGTCCTCAGTTTCTTCCTATTGAAAGTGCTTCAAGTCAAGTCAATTACCCGTTGGCGCTACCTCCTATTGTTGCTCACGTTAATTGGAAAGGCGCTGTAGTTACAAACTACTCCGGATGAGGGCAGGGCTTGCCACCCACAACGGATACGACTCGTCCGTTATAAATTGCACGTTTTGTTATTTCATACGTTGTCAATTTTTTTTCGAAGTATATTTCTTCGACGTGCCGGGTATATAGGATTTCCCCACACCTTACCAGCAAAGCCCGGTTACACGACACAAATATGTAACAGTCCCAGGGTTGGCACAAGAGGAAAAAAAACTCCGATTTTGAGGGAAATTTTCCAATTCCGAGCGAAAAAGGTAGAAGAGGGAAATTCTTCGGCTGATGTCTGTCAGATTGGCTTTTAACAGGACGGAAAGCCAAATAAATGGGCTCGAGAAGGGTAAAAATAAATAAGGATGCTAACCTACTGACGTTGCCGTTTGGACTTAAATGTCAGGCAGCCTGGGTGGGGAATTGAATCCACGACCCTTGAAACCATGCCAAGGTCCTACCGCTAAGCCGTCTCAGTATGGCTCAGCGGTAAAACTTCGGTATGTGGGTTCAATTCCCCGCTCAGCCAGTCTGACAAACATTTAAGTCCAAAAGGCTACGTAAATAGGTTTGCGTCCGTTTTTTTTTGTTTTTTTTTGTCAGATTCGGGGCATTCGATTCGCTACACGCCTTTGGGTGGCCGCTCACCAAAATCGCCAAACCGTCGTTGCAAGACCAGACGTCGCGAGACCCCCAACAGACGAAACTAGAAGGATCTTTGCTTTGTTGTCGTGAGACGCCTAAAGAACGCCTAAAGACGTCTCGCGACAATCAGTACCTTCCTAAACGACCAAACAGAGCGAACCAAATGCACCACTGTTTGTGACAGTTTGGGTCATTCCCTACTAATAGCCATGTTGATGCGGCTTGATTTACGTCAACATCGTCAGCGATGAATCTCTTTACGGCAAAACTGTTAGCTCGCGCATGCTCAAACCTGCAAACCACCTCCCTGAGATGGTTCACAATTTGGCATTGCTCTCGCCTGGTCACATCTATTAGCCAATCCTTGTCAAATCCATTAGCCAGGCCAGGTCGCGGTGAAGGCATGACGCATCGAATACTCTGCTGAGCTTGTTGAGCTGTGTTGTAGTTTAGGAAGGTACTGAACGGCTGACGCAACATCACTGCGCACGCGCGACGTCAAGTTTGGAGCCAAACTGTCTCTAACAGTGGTGCGTTCCGTTCGCTCTGTTCGGTGCTTCGGAAGGAACTGTATGTGTGTGTGGCGCTCAGCTCATTCCTACGGTTTTGGAGACGTCTGCAGCATGATGAGACAGGTTTCCACAAAATGTCCTGTCTTGCGACGTTTTGTCGATTTTGGTGCGCGACCCTTTCGCTTTGATTTCGTCGCTACGTGGACATTGGAATGATTGTTGACGTCTATTACCATTTCCTGCAATTTTCAGCGAAAAACAAAATTTCTACATACAGGGTGATACACTGTATGTAGAAATTTTGTTTTTCGCTGAAAACTGCAAGAAATGATAATGAAATGACGTCAGCAATCATTCCAATGTCCACGTAGCGCAACCTGACATTTTTTAAGTCAACATTTTTCCCAGAATAGCAGTCCCTATTTGCACTATTTTGGGGGAAAAAAAAGCGAATAGGGACCAAAATTTCTACTTTTCTGTATCCAAAATTCAATTCTGATTCCGAAAGAGTGAGTCCTATTTTTCGAAATAGCACTTTTGAAAAAAAAAAAAGGACCCACTTTTTCGGTATCAGAATTGGATTTTGCATCCAGAAAAATAGTTCCTATAAACGTGGACTTATTTCTCAAACTTGAAAAAAAAATGTTGGACTCAATAAAATTTCAGGTTGTGCGTTTGCTGTGGACCCCGTTTACCTGTACCTCGAACTTATTCGCCATTTTCATTCCAATTGTTTTAATAATAACTACGAAACTTTTAGGAAGAAATCGGTTTTTAAGCAAATAAGGGAAATTTCGGTCATTTGACAGGGAAGAAAATACGTGCCTTGTAGAAACACTTTTTATTTCTCAATTGAGCTACCTTCGGATTTAAAGAAAGGAACTGGATGACATACGAGTCGGGACGAAGTTTACCTCGAAGATATCTTCAAAATCCAGATTGGATTCAACCTTCGTAAATTCGACACAGTCGTCTTAGCTCGTCAGCCTAAAATCCGTCGCAAACGCTCAGCCCTGCAAAAAACTAAGGAAAGAAACAGTAAGTCAAACAGCGGAAAGCGAACACTAGAAATAACGTAGTACAGTGAGCCTCCTTTATGCACTTACGTTTCGTCGGAATGGTGGTGACCGGGATCCGAACCGGCAACCTAATCCGTCCCCTGATCGGCAATCTAACCAGGATTTAGCATCATCCATAGCAGACGGGCTAAGACCCAGAAAAGGTCGGACTCATCCATGGAAAAAAAAATTAAATAAATAAATACTAAAAAAATAAAAAAAATTCACTTTATTCTCTGGTATAAAAACAATCTAAAAACTAATAGGCGACTCAATCAACCGCCAGTGGCTATGCTTGAATCAAATTAATATTTGTACTGTTCAGGTATTGGAAACGGGTCCTTTTGAAACGTCGCGTTGGGAGCAAACGACGCCATTGTTTTGTCTTTCAACCAAGCTCAACTGAGATTGAAGCTGCGTTCCTAGTTCAATCTCAGGTGGCCTTCCTTTCAGTTTCAGCGAACGACCTAAAAACGTTGGGACTACATTTTACATACTCATGCAAAGAAGGATTTACGGACGCATGATGAAAACAACTGTTCTAATTTACACGATTTACAGTTTTTAGTAAATATTTCTGCATCATTCAGTTACGCACCGCGCAAAAAAAAAATTCCGGATTGGCTTGGGACTATTTATTTGAAGGGGAGGGGGGGGGGCGAAGGGGAAGATGTAGGTACGCTGTGATCTGGTTTTCGTGTAACATGCTATTTCGTATAGCAGGGCGCAATACGAGTGAACGCTCGTAGTGCGCCTTGCAGTTACATAAGCTGCTTCTGCGCCCTGCCAACTTCAGCCTAACTGCTGAACTTGGCCGGACGCCAACAGCCGGGTACTAGGCCTGCACCATTGCTTGACCAATGAGGCATGCCTGGACTTGTTGGCTAGTGCCTGAGTGGCTTGTTTTATAGTGCCCCACTATAAAACATGGGACTTGGACGTCCGACTGGGGGCAATTAATTGGTGAGGGAGAAACAACTCGACAGGTTGGTCCTCCTAGAGCTGAGCGTTAGGGCTGACATGCTGCAACTTTGTCAGTGCCTAATATGTACTACTCTGTGTACAGACCCCTAGCTGCGCATTAAGGTGTGAATTGCGCTCGAGTATATCTTGAAACCAATCGTCCACTCCCTGAGTAGTTACATTCGTTTGCAAATCAGGTTGTGACATCCGATTTTTGGAAAAGTAGGTCGTATAGTCAGAAACTTAGTTGTCTTAAAAGCGCACAGAGTTCCGTTATAGGAACAAGGAGGATTGGCGTGGTTTCAGACTATGTTCCATTGTCAGACGGATAGCGACCACGTTCGCCAGCTGAGGTGGATTGGGGGAGGGAGTAGGGAGGGGGGAGGGCAGTAGTTTTAATTTATCTTGTTTCTTAACTAATTTTTATTCACTGTATCTAATAGTTAAAACAGTTTGTCTCTATCTCGTACCGTGCTGAAGTTGAAAGAAAGTGCCGGACGGACAAAGTCGTTTGTAATAGTCTTCTCAGCCTTTTCGGCCGTACAGAAGACTAAAAACCAAAGCGCGGAAACGACAGCCTGCAGGTTGATTACAGTTCGACCTTTCAAATGAGTGATACCAACGGAACAGAACGTTCGTAAATATATCACTTGATTATCATATATCACTTCTTTAAATGGCCGAACCATTCTCAACATGGCGTCTTTTACCAGTTTTGATTTTTGACATGCTGTTGTTACATTTATAAGGCGGCAATAACAGAAGCCGCTGACAAGACTAGAATGGTTAAAACACTATTTTCTTTCTTAGGCTTCCTGTCACGCCATTCTCGTACCCCAGCCTGGAAACCCCAGGCAGGTGTGGAATTCGTGTTGTATGCTACTACACTCATACAGCCAATTTTGTTTCTGAAGTCCTTCCCAATATGTCGCTGCAATACGGAAATTAACATAGGAAGTAGACGTACAAGCTAGCTAGTTCCCTACCGATCCTGACCTAACTATCGACGCGCCATTGAGCCTCAATCCTACCCATCCAGCCATTAGTTATTTAGCCAATTTGCAACGTTATTTAGGGTAAGAGTTAGCTTTGAAAGCCAATTCAAATTTCACGTAGATTAATTTTTGTCAGGTGGCCATTGTTCTCGATTTCATCTCCATATTCCAGTTTTTGTACCGCATTATTGGAGTGAGGCTCCGTTTACGAATCCACTCCGAAGCAAGCTTTGTATCCGCATCACGAAATAACCCCTGCATCAACTTAAACCAGATTTTGTACATTGACAGCGTTGCACCGTCCCAGAGGTGGTTTTAAGAAAGAAAATTTTAAACCGTACATGTTGAGGAATAATCAAGGTGACAAAATATACAGGTGGTGTGAGCTGCTCACCTTTTTGTTCACCAGTAGTCGGGAACCACCGTCAACGCCATCCAGCGACGCGCTACGAAAGCAAGTGGACAAAGAAACACGATGCGATATCACAACAAAAATGATGAGCCACAACGCTGTCTACAATGCAACATGGATTGTTTGTAATCACTTCACTCCGTTTTGTCAACGGTACTACGGTCGACGCCCAAGTTATTTTTCCCCAGAGCCCTGAAATGTACCCAAATTTTAAAGCAGTAGAAAAAACAACTAAGTCCCGACATGCACCGCGAACGAACGTGAGCAAGGAGCCCAGTGGTCAGGATGGTCGGCCAAGTGAACGCCACATCGACTCCCACAATTGAATGAGGTACTTAAAAAATAGTAAAAAAAGTTGTCTAATGATGAAGAAAAAATACGTACGTTGTGCGACATACTACCGTCTGTTGACATCAGTAAGATTTCTTTACTTGAGGAAATCTATTATGACCTAAATAAAGAATTACAAACAAAAACGTCAAGTGTGCCGTAAAAAAAGGGGTTATGATTGAAGTTTCATTTACTCGTTAAAATGTACACGGATAAAATTTGGTGATTTCTAATTGAAATAATCAAATGTATAATTCAGAAAATTGGATCTGTGTAAGTGTTGTTGTCCTTTACGTAACGTATGTGATTGGTAAAGCACAACAGCACTTAAACAGATGCAATTTTCTGAATTGTACATTTGATTATTTCAATTAGAAATCACCAATTTTTATCCGTGTACATTTTAACAAGTAAAATGAAACTTCAATCATATGAACCCTTTTTTACGGCACACTTGACGTTTTTGTTTGTAATCCGTGTACCTTTTTTTACGGCTATGGTGTCGCGCTATAAAGGTTTATGCATGCAGTCGATTGTTGCATGCACGAAGAATGGATCTGGAGTTTGCTGAGTGGCATTGTTCCCTAAATACAATAGTTAAAACAATGTAAAACAATCAAAATGATCGTTTAGGATCCCGTAACTCCGGAATGGATGGACCAATTGAAAAAGCGGTCCCTGTAAGGTTGAAGCCCAGGAAAATTTCTGGCTCAGATCAGGTTTCAGATTTTAGGTAGGTGCTGTAGTTTTTTTCTGAAACCGTGTCAGCCAAGAAGAACAAGAACAAGAACCAGAACAACAACCATAAGAAGTGAACAGTTTTCAAATTTACGTGTGGCTTCCTACGTTTACTCTTGCACGGAATTGCATAAAAGTTGGTGTAAAGTTTGGAAAAGTTGCTATCTACTATCTGGTCAAGTTTGGTCGAAATATATTGAATAGAAACGGAGAAATTAATAGTTTTAGTTTTGCTGGAGAGAGGACTTCAATTATATAAATACACAGCTATCGCCGTGCATATATGTATGTATCGCTATCGCCGTGTATGATAAATCACAATGTAAAGGGTAAACGAAGCAAACAGATTGCATTAAAGACTGACCTTGTGAAGATACAAGGCCAGTTTTTAATGCAGACTGTTCGTTTCGTTTACCCTTTACTTTATGATTTATTCTTTATTTATTACTCGCATTATTTCTAGTTTGGAGGCCAAGAAGCAATGTTGCTTTCGCTCTTTGTGTATGTTTGTTACCTCTAGGTCACCACAGAGAAAGACTGAACAGCTACTTAGTTCGGTTGGAGCCTGTAGCCAGTATTCGTCCCGGTAGCGCAGTGGTAAGACCACCCGGCCTAGTTAGCGGGAAGTCCTGGGTTCGAGTTCCAGTCGGGGGGGCAGTTGTCTTTTCTTTCTTTCTCAGATTAGAGAATCTTGTATCCGCACAAGGCCAGTCTTTAATGCAGACTCTGCTTCGTCTATTATGACCTCAGTGTTCGAAACATTCAGGCAGGATTGGAGGTTTCTTACGAATTCCCTGTCCATCCCCTATCTTCACTGCTCAAACGTAAGGAAGCTCAAAACTGAGGCGGTTCAGCAGCACCAGCATGAAACCAGCATTTGCTGCAGATGTCGAATGGCTAATAGAAATTAAGTTTTTTAAAAATAGCATATTTCTGCTAAATTGCAATTCTGAAATTCGTATTTATATTTATTTTTTTGTCGTTAGCTGTTAGTTAACAGTATAGGCTAATGAACAGCTTCGTGCATTCATGCACATACAAAGAAAATTTTATTTTTAACATGATCCGGCAGGAAGATGAAGATGGAGATTCTATCTCAGATTAGATGTGCCTCGTGAAAATACAGATATATTGTGCGCGCAGCGTATCTTGAGTCCTGCAGTTATTTTATGAGCGGCTACATCTTCCTGGCTTTAATCGACGGCCGCCATTGTTTTTGTAACCATCTAGGATATCAACAAGGTGCTCTGCTATCGAAAACATACAATCGATTATCGTTATTCGTTCAGGGGCGAACTCATTATAGGCCGCGGACGCTTTAGGAGGCTGTGTTCTCCAAATGAAAAACGACTGTAACTGAAAAATAATGCCTAAAATTCCACAAAATTCAAACTGTATCTTTGGGGTCCGACTACAAGCAGCTAAAGCTTGTAGCACACTACGCCATTCCGTTCCGTTTCGTCCCGTTCCGTTCCAACGACTGACGGCAAAGAATGGTCCAGCGTACATTGCTTTTGTCACTAACCCCCGTTTCAGTCGGCTCCGCTGAGCTTTTAAATTTGATCGTGCCCTAATTGGCAATGCAAATGAAGGACTTGTAGTGACCTTAACAGTGGAACTATCGCCGATTGAAAGTAGGCAGAATCTAGCAACATCTAGCGTATCTAGTACTGTCTAGCACTCGCTTGCACCAAGCTAAGGAATGCACAATGTCATTTCTTTTTACAAACAAACAATCCAGGAGCCTTCTTAATTATTGAGTAAAAATTTGCTACGTCCTCATGCACCTGGGAGCAAGCTGTACACGTTAACAATTTCCCTGCCGCTTGATGGCGCCACGGTATTTGCGAATGGTTTCCAATCGGTGATAGTGCACTTTACGTGATTAAACATTAAGTCGTAGTAAATTAGGTATTAATTCTTTACGCTCGGATATGATGACATTTAAGTCAAGAAGGCAACCGAAGTAGGTTCACATCTGTATTTCGTCGAGGAAAAATGCGTTGTGCGCAAGCGCATGACGGCGACGACGGCCGTCGACTGAAGCTTGTAGCACACTACTCCGTTCCGTCACGTTAGGTCGCGGGCCGTCAAATTTCTTTGGATTAAAAAATATGTAAATTAGAGGAGCAGCGTATATTGGTCCGTTCCGTTCCGCCGGCTGACGGACGGGTGGTCGAGACAGAATGCCTTAACTCTAAAACCGATCGCATAGGAGAAGTATACGCACCTGTCGTCAGTCGACGGCCGTCGTCGTCCGTCACGTGCTTGTGCACAACGCTTTTCCCACTACTTCCGTGTATTGATCGTAGCAACAAACAGAATGGCAGCGATGGACGTCAGCTTGTAGCACATTACTCCGTTCCGTTCCGTCCCAACAACTGACGGCAACGGATGGTCCAGCGCACAGTGCTTCCGTCGATAAACGTTTCAGTCGGCTCCACTGAGCTTTTAATATTAATCGCGCCCAAATTGCTTGTACTGACCTTAATTAGGTAATTAAATAGAAAGTCTCCGTAAATTAGGTGTTAATTCTTTACGCTCGGGCATGATGACATTAAGTCCAGAAGGCAACCGAAATAGGTTCGGATCTGTATTAAGTAGGGGAAAGGCGTTGTGCGCAGGCGTGTGATGGACGACAGATGGCAGGTGCGTACACTTCTTCGATGCGATCAGCTTTGACTGAAAGGATTCTGCCATGACAATCCCATCCGTCAGTCGACGGGGGGTCGTCACGGAACGGGACGGAGCAGTATACGCGGCTCCTCTAATTTACATGCTTTTAATCCAAACAAATTTGACAGCCTGCGACGTGACGTGACGGACGGAACGGAACGGAGTAGTGTGCTACATACTTATGGGTGTAGGGGAGTGCTGTAAAGTCCCCCAGCGAAGTCTGGGATGGAGCCCCAGAAGCAATAGTTGTTTTTGTTTTTTTAGTTATTTTGTATCAAAAAATGGGCCTCACAACTAAGATTAGCGGATTCATTTTTGTGAAAGTTGTATTTCATTTAAACGAGACAGAAAGCCAATGGGCTCGAGACCACCAGTCCACAATCATTTGATGCCTATAATAATAAACAGTTTTCGGAATATATACCAATCCTTCACAAATTAGGAATCGCAAATTTTTCCCACCAGGGCCATCCCACATAAATAGACACCACCTCCGCTCTACAAATCACTTCTTCCCTGCTTCGTTAGGGAGAGGTCGTCCCAGTTCAGCTTTTGCGCTGACTGGGCTTCACTTTTTATCTATTTTAACTTTTTATTTTTTACCTTTTACTGCTCTGACTTGCTTTTCTTTAAAATGAGAAACCATTTAAGAGTATCTTGTGACTTGTAGCTTATGCTATAAGATATATTTTTTTGCTTGACAACGGGATGATAAATCCCGAAACGTCGCATTTTATTGTATATATGTGCACTTGCTGGCTTTTTAAAACGTTAACTACTTTTAGTGCTTTTATTCTGTCAATCGGAGAAGTGTACGCACCTGCCGTTACAGTCGATGGCCGTCGTCGTCCGTCACGCACCTGCGCACAACACCTTTCTCCTACCAAATACTGTAGCAAACCTATTTCATTCCACATGGGCTTAATGTCATCATCCAAGAGCGGAAAGGATTAATAATACCTAATTTACTACGACTTTTTATTTAACTACCTACTTAAGATTACTACAAGTCCTTCTTCATTTGCATTGGCAATGTGGGCGCGATCAAATTTAAAAGCTCAGCCGAGCCGACTTGAAACGGTTAGCGATGGAAGCAAGGTGCGCTGGACTATCCGTCGACATCAGTCGTCGGAACGGTGCAGCGTGCGACCAGCTGACGGGAGGTATGTACACCTCTCTGATGCGATCAGTTTTAAACTGAAAGGATTCTGCCTCGACAATCCCGTCCGTCAGCCGACGGGTCGTCACGGAAGGGGACGGAGCAGTACACGCGGGTCCTCTAATTTATATGCTTTTAATCCAAACAGAAATTTGACGGCCTGCGACGTGACGTGATGGAACTGAACGGAACGGATCAGTGTGCTACAAGCTTAAAGCTTTTAACTTTGATCGTGCCCAAATTGGTGTGTTAATATCACTCCTTTGAAGGGCAGAACCACTCTCAACTTGGTGGCCTCTTCACCAGTTTTTGGCTTTGTTTATTTTGCTTTGTTTTTAGAGTTGATTTCTTTTTCCTGAATTGGACGTGAACACAATTTCTTTGGCAACCAAACACAAGACAGTGTCAACGCACTGTCCAGTCCGGAGGTCAGAAGGGTCGGCTACCATCAAAGTGAAGCCTAATCGAATCCCACGACCAACATGGGATTTTAAAAAATAATTTAAAATGGTCTGATAATGCGAAAAAGATCTATAGATCTGCATCTATAAAACAAACGGATTTATGGGAAAAAATCGGTAGCCAGCGCGTGGTCTCCGATCATACGGCCTCTTGAATGTTGTTATAGTGACTGAGAGGTTTCACCTGTGTATAGAAGACCACAGGGGGAATACGACGATTTCTTCTACAGATCCTATAGAAAACGCGTGGATCGTTTTGGAGCCCTGCACGGCGGTACGAAGAAACTATTATGTGCTCGGCGTATCTTGAGTCCTGGAAATATTTTACGAGCGACTACGTCTTCCTGGAAGGCCTTAATCGACGGCCGCCATTGTTTTTGTAACCATCTTGGGTATCAACAAGGCACTCTGCTGCCAAAAACGTACAATCGAGTATCTGTGTTCGTTCTGCGGCGAACTCAAGATAGACGGCTCACACAGTAGAGAAGAAAAAACTGCAGGGGCAGTGTACGGTTTATTCCCGAAAAGAGTAGAAGTTGTAATTTACAAATAGTATTTGTAGAGGCAAATCATGAAAGGCATTTCACAGTCAAATTGGCGGCAACTCGTGGGTTCGTCCCTGACGTCATTCAATCTTATGTCATTCGTAGGTTAAGTCCAGTGACTCTGACAAAGGCCATTTACGGATTACGGTTTAGAAGGTAATGATTTTCGTATAGGGTGTAATAACCAACATTACGTGCGAATTCCAGCAGCCCACGCAGTGGAAATTTCACTCATGTCTTAACTTCATTACGGTAACTTCAAGATGCGTTGAGGTCAGAAAAGGTATAACAAAATGGCGGCTGCAGGAGTTTGTTCCCAACACAACCTTATTCCATAGAGTTTGGATGAAGAAAAAAAAAGATGACGTCGTGGATAAAAATTAAATATTAAAAGCATTAAATAATAAGCAAACAAAAACGAGTTCTCCAATAACAACACACGATCAACAATTCAACGAGAGATAATAAAAACTGGCGATAGCCAGTGTTAGTAAGGGTCGACCTAGGATCTCTGTGTTAAACTCTCAACGTTGAGAGCTAATAACTCCGTCAAAAGTAAACATTTTAAAACCAAATTTGGAATCAAGCCTTGACTAGTCAAGGTCTGTCTGCAGTTGAAAAATTCTGAAATTCAGTAAACCCAAACACGAGATACATAGAGGGGCCAACTTTTGTTCTTGGTCTTGGTCTTGGTCTTGTTCTGGGGATGTACCTTTCGACTGTCCTCTCTACAGGTCAAACCATGCATTTGTCCTATGAAGCTGGTTCTTAGCTCATTTTACAGGGCCATAAGGCCTGTGGTAAATGGTGAAGTGGTTCAGGGGTTACGGAGCTCTAAACAACCAGATTGATTGTTTTACATTGTTTTAAACAAATCAAAGGGTCAAAGGGTTTAACCAGCGTTAACCACTCCTGGTCATCTGCCCGAAGCCCTAAGGCCCTATGTCTACAACAGCCAGATTCCCGGCGGTCACCCACCCAAGTATCAATCCAGCCCAATGCTTAAACATGTTTTAAACATGTAATTATGCAACAATGCCAATTAGAAAACGACAGCTGTAAGACGTCTAGACTGAAGATTAAAGGATTTGTTTCTATTAATAGCCAGTGTTAGTAAGGGGTCAGCCTAGGGCCTCTGTGTTAAACTCGAAACTTTGACCGTCAACTGCACTGCTTTACAGTTTAGTTTCAATTCTAGAAGTAACACGAATTAATAAACAAAAACGGAACGTTAAATGTTTAGAGTTAGGGTCTAAAACTCAAAACCTAGAAGGAACACGGCAAGCTTTGACAGTCAGAGTCTAGGTGTAAAATTTTGTCAGTAAGCGGCTGATAAGCAATAGACCCTTACTACCCGGTGGCCAGCAGTAAATACATTTTGACGAAAATCTGTAACTCCTCCTGACCCATGTCATGATCCAGTGGTAGTATGGTATACGTTTCCTGCTTTGCTTTATGTTGACAATTAATTTTCGATTTAGTAACATGACAGCATATTCGCAGCAGAGAGCATTAATTTGGTTATCCTCTACCATAAATCTACGAAATATAATAAAAAATTCAAAAGCATCAAAAGACAAAATGCCAAGCTTCACAACAAAATTGTGTTCCTGAAGTTCTATTCTAAGAACATTACAATGTTCTAAGAACAAAGAAAACCTGCTACAACCGTTCATACTCACGTTCTGTCCGAATAGACTAGAACTAAGCCTACCACCGGATAGTAAGGGTCTAATGCTTACCAGCCTTACTGACAAAATTTGACACCTAGACCCTGACCGTCAAAGCTTGTCCGTGTTCCTTCTAGGTTTTGAGGTTTAGACCCTTACTCTAAACATTTAACGTTCCGTTTTTGTTTATTAATCTCTCTTGACTCCTGCCTGAGCCTAGAGATCCAATAGAAGGTGGTTCAAAACCGGCATTGCAGAGCTCAAAGGAAGGCAACATTGAGTCTCTACCAAATGCGTATTGTTGTCGGGCGAAAAATTGTTAGGCAAAATACAAGTTTTTATTATTGGTAAAAAGTAGGCTGCTCCTGGACGCAGTGAGGACTCCACAAATTCATCAAATGCACAATAAATTTTAATTTTCGATAGTTGTATTACTTTCTTGCTCACAAAAAGCTGGAGAAAATGCATCAAAACACACACGATTTTACAAACGCGGCCTGACATGCCGCCATCTTGGAGATCATTGCGCGCGCACCACTGACCTGCCAAAGCTTGCTCATTGGTCAATGGTGTGTTCGCAGTGATCTCCAAGGTGGCGACATGTCAGACCGCGTTTGTAAAATCGTGTGTGTTTTAATCCATTTTCTCCAGCTTTTTGTGAGCAAGAAAGTAACACAACTTCCGAAAATTAAAATTTGTTGTGCATTTGATGAATTTGTGGAGTCCTCACTGCGTCCAGGAGCAGCCTACTTTTACCAATCTTCTCAGCTCCACAAAATAATCTGATTTTTGTAAGTTTTTATTAGTTTTGATTAAAATGATATTTGCTGCAAAATGCAGTATTTTGTAAAGAGTCCTGAATTTCTTCCCTAGCAGTGGAGGACTGAGAATGGGGGTTTACCAGGATAAATTTCTCCACAGGATTTATCGACTTTTTACCATCATAACATGACTGTCAGGACTTTTTCAAATTTCATATAATGTAGGACGCAAGTAGTAATAAGCCAGATAAACACAGACAGTTAAATAAAGCAGTTTTATTGCAATTTCGACGCCAGTTTTTGTACGATGTCATCCTCAGAGTTAAATGGTGTAAAAAAAAAAATTGCCACTACAGTGATCGTCATTTAAGATCTAAAAGCTACTGAGTAACATTCCAATCTCCCCAAAACAGAACTTGTTAAGGATTATCGCCTAGCTTTTCGGCCGTTGAAATCGTGACATCAAACGCCAATCTCTTTCGCCAAGTTAATCCCACCCAGTAGGCTAATGGTTTGACGTTTAAATGAAAAATTTGAAAATTGCTGACTGCTCAATTTTCAAGTAATAGTCGGTGGGATTAACTTGAAGGCAGTGCTTGGCGTTTGAATTCACGACTTCAAACGGCCAAAAAGCTTAGCGGGAATCCTTAACAAGTTTTGTTTTGGGGAGATATCACATTTTTTGGTCCAAATTGATAAGCTCGTCCATTTTTTCCCAATAACAATTACGAGATGGAAAGGCAAAATCCAGGTTTACGGTACCTTTTTTTTTCTTTTGGCCTTTGTAGGTGTCTATAGAGCAGTGACACGACGTAGTATTATTGTATATAACTCTATGCTGGAGCCTTAATGGGTTAGCTGCAAGGGGCACTGCGGAGAGAAACAGAAGGGCGTCATACTGAAGCCGATGCTGTCAAGAGTGGATTTCTTAGACCTAAAACGCGCGATTTTTGTTGTTGGAGAAAACAACGTTATTTTAAGCCTAAGAAATCCGCTCTTCCGTTGTTTTCCCCTCCATTTTTATGTAGTGCACCTTGTAGTTATGCCCTCCAAAACCCATACTGGTGCCAATATGGTGCCAATATGGCGGTAAATGTCATTGCTCTATTGGTAACCTTGAATTTACCTCCAAACCCCCAAACTAGAAAAAGGCACGTTCCACAGTTAAACTGTAACTCTCTGCAAAATGTCTGCTTTTTGCACCTCATGGTTGAATTTATTTTCGTGAAATTAGCTAGCTATAGGCAGCCATTAGGCAAATATCAACGTTATTCACATATTTTTTTTCTTTCAATAAGAAAACGTTTAGCTGTGTCGCTAATAGTGACTTCCATGTTGTCGGGTGACAAAATAATATATAATGTAATATAATAAGTTTGTTGCAAATGCAACCGAAATAGCAAGGACCTGGCAGTCACTAACTGGCATCCGATATTAAAACTAAAAATTAAAAAATTAAAAAAGTTTTAGAATTTAAAAGCGTAAAACGAAGATGATGGCAGAGGAAGGGTACATGGTATTGGGTTGGGTTCACGAATGCCTTACCACCAAGGTTAGATCCCCGATCAAACGAATTTTCAGCCTTCTCTCTCGCATTGTTAAGTTTCCTCACATGCCTGAAAACCGCCAACCTGCATTAATATTAGCTGCAAAAGGCAAGTTTCTAGGGTCTCCATCCTCATATACATTTTATCTGGATAGGACGGACGTTAGTGTTATTGCTGAATCTTCACGCACGACCCACTACATTGTGTCGTACGCTAGAATAGAGCACCCAGATAAGAAACCAGAAGAATCCAAGTATAATTACCCATCTCGTATCTCCCCCGTATCCATCTTTCGTAAGACTAAATACAGATACAAACCTATTTACGTTGCCTTTTGGACTTATATGTCAGACTGCCTGAGCGGGGAATCGAACCCAGGACCTTTGAAATCAAAGGCCAAGGTCCTACCGCTGAGCCAGACTGACACCGCCTTTTTTTTTTTATTTATTTTTATTTTTTTAAAGGACACGTCCATAGGCAGTATTTAACACGTGCATGTATACATATAAACAAACACCTTTTCCAATCGCCACTGGAGGGACGCTTATTTGCCGCGCCATCCTCCAAGTGAAACGAATGGAACACTTAAACGTGAAATAATGATTAAAGACGGGAAAGCCAAAGGCTCACAAGAAATAACTAAATACAGACGCAAACCTATTTACGTTGCCTTTTGGACTTCTATGGCCGTGTTAGCCTGGCTCAGTGTTGGGACCTTAACCTTTGATTTCAAAGGTCCTGGGTTCGATTCCCCGCTCAGGCCGTCTGACATATAAGTCCAAAAGGCAACGTAAAATAGGTTTTTGCATCTGTATTTAGTTATTTCTTGTGAACCTTTAGCTTTCCCGTCTTTTTCGTAAGACTGATGTAAGACTGATTTAGTTACCTTTATTATTATTTTTTATTTTTTTTTTGCGTCCGGCTCATTACTACGTACATACATTAGAAAATTAACGAGATATTACGTCTTACCTCTTCCAAGCCTACGCGGGGCCCTGGCGGCAGTTGCGGCTACTAATACCTCTCATAATACTTTTCCCTCCATGCTGCTTCGCACGCAAAGCATTAGCAGAGGTGTTAGTATCCGCAATTTCCACCAGGGTGCCGCGTAAGAAGAGGCAAGTTGTAATATCTCGTTAATTTTCTAGTTTATGGTACAATTTTATTCTATTACAAATCGGTAGGATGCATTTTGTCAGGGGGGGCCCAAAGGGGGGAACCTGAGGAGCATCTCCTCATTGCCATTTTTTTTTTGGGGGGGGGGCGGAACGAATAGCCAAAGCCCAGTCCTACAAGTTGGTATTCTCAATATCCTCACAAAATGAACGACAGCAAGCCGACAAAGTTAAAATCTTAGTCGGCCTCAACAATTTTCAAATTCCAAATTCAGACTGAAATTTACAAGTTACTTTAGGCTACAATTTTTACTTAAATTTAAAATTCAAATAAAATTCAGACGGAAACATAATTATAATTGCGTGCTGCTCAACACTGTGTTTTGTCACATTTTCATACCCGTTTGTTTTTCTTCGAAAAAGTTGTATTTTATTAGTTAAGACCCAAATAAGTACATTTTGTAGTTGTGCGCTATGAAAAATGCAACTTTTCTGAAAGTTGGGGGAAAGATTTTGAAAAAAGGGATACTGATCCCCTTAATCTTTTGGGAGTGGGGATGGACACCCTTGCATTTTGTAGTACAACAGTTCATTAAAACATGTGCTAGGACCTAGCCGTTGTACTGTCCAACACTTTTGGTTCCGTGAAAGTCTTCATAAGCTCCTGGAGAACTCGTGACGTAAATTTAAAGATTCTTGGATTGGGATCGACGAACTGTACGTGGGAAAAAAAGTTACGTCTCGGACTAAACGCTTCCAGCGAAGTATCTGTAAAATATTTCCCGGGAAATGGGAGGTTTTAATTTCCTCTTTTTTTTTTTATCTCCCTTTACCCCCATCATGATGGATCCTTCTGTTCTACCCTTCCATCCACATCCCTTCCTTTTGCGCGAGCAAGAGAGGGGGCTAATATCCCGCCCCTAAATAGACCTTGCTTGTGAAGTTGGGGGTTGAAGCGAACATCCCATCGCCCCCACCCCTTCTACCAACCACTACAAATTGCCATCCTCGACGTAAAAGGGACACGCGATTCAACAACCCTCATTTACCTTTTCCTACCACCAACCCCACCCCTTCCCCCTTTCCCCCTAAGCGTCTGCCACACCTTTCTCAGCATTCGATCTGACACTTGAAATCGTCGAGAAGTTTGTGATACTTCAGGAAGTAGCCTAATGCAGCATGAAACTTCAGGGATACATTTAACCTAAACGCTTTAAGAAACAAGCTGGTGGGGGGATTGGAGGGGGGGGGAGGGGTTGCAGCGACTACTTAGGCGCAACTGGTGTTCTGTACATTTCCACCGCTTCTGTCACTTTCGGGCCACTTCCACTTCATACTTACCGTTTTTTTTTTAAATTCACTATGACTAATTTTTGGGCGCTGAATCCAATGGTGAAAACCGTTTGTCTCTATCTGCTGCCGTTCCACAGATGATGGGCCCACTTGTCGGTCACTTTCGGCTACTTTCGGGCCTCTTCCGCTTCATGCTTCCTGGTGGTTTTTAAGACTTCCGCTTCATACTTCCTGCTGTTTGTTATCATAGTTTAGAAAGTTACCTCTTCCAAGCCTACGCGGGCCCCTGGCGATATCTGCGGCTACTAATACCTATCGTATTGGTTTGCCTCCGTCCTGCATCGCAGGCAAAGCATTAGCAGAGGCGCTAGTAGCCGCAACTACCGCCAGAGTGTCGCGTACGGCTTGGAAGAAGTAAGATGCGTTATCTGTAGTTAACATTTTAATCAATGGTTGTACATTAATTTCTGAGTAATTTTTTTTTTTTTTAGTAATGGCTATCGAATATCCTCGACATCTCTTGTCCAATTTTACTTATAGGAAGTGTTAAAATTTGTTGTGAACCAGACGGTGCAGATTCAAAAGTCGTGGGTGTACATGCAGACTGCACACCAGGACGTCGGGAAGACTTTAATGCGGAAGGGGGTATGTAAACTAGATTTGCCAACTTATTACATTTACCGGATTTGTTTTATTTGGCCGACTTAAGCCCTAACCAGACTGGCTGCTCGCGGCTGCACGCCAACGCAAGATGGGGTGCCAAAGACGTCAAAATCGGTCCTTAAACGCAACACCAATTCCACGATTGCAATAATTTTGACTTTGTAGGTACGTGGTAACGCATCGCTTCGTACGAAATTGTCTTCTGTCTGGAGAGGCCTTTAGTCGGAATTTGGGAGAAATTTGTCGACCTCCCTTTTGTAATAATTTCTCTCACAAGGTCTACCCAACTCGCTGCTGCAACATGCGTTAGTTCTTTGCCTGCACATGGGTGGCTCGAAGATGAAATGTTGGGAGGGAATCGGGCGGGGGTGTGAAGTTGAAAATTCCGACTGGCACCCAGTTTTTTCCCGAATAATTTGAGGAATTTTTTTTATATTTTTGCTGTTTTTACCCAACTTTCTTTGTAGTTTCCTCAACCTCCCGTTTTCCGATGAGGTCCATTTCTCCCCCCCCCCCCCCCCCTCTTTGTTTTGACCCTGATTACTTGAACAAGAGTAGGCAAGGGAAAAATGTCGCTTTCTCGTTGCACGTACGGCGACTCGTTTGGGTAAAATGTAAATCTTTACTAGAACGTTTCTAACTCGTAAGTGTCCGTGATGATTCCATTGAAATCCAGTTATTAGCAAACATAATTTTTAACTGATCGTTTCGGGAAGGGGCATTACATTAACGTTCTCACTAATAAAAGGAAGCGAAATGGAATTATTAGTTAATTATACTGAACGTTTTGCCGACTTACCAAACAAATTGTGTGGCACTTCCCCTTCCTCTCTGTAAAAAACATCCCCGCAGACGAGCATGTTCCGTTTCGCAGCAAATAAAGCTGATTAAGATTTTCCTGTTCCTTTTCGCAGAATATTTTCCCCCCCTCAAATTACGCGTCTCTATCGCGCTGCCACGTTCGCTGCGGCTAAACATACAACATCAGAAGTCGCAACTAATCACAAATTCTTTCCAATTAGGAATGCAACTTTAACTTGTATAATGTTAAATTATTAAATAGTATTTTTATTCGCGAAACGGACTTCTGCAAAACAGGAATTGCCGTTTCGCAGAAAAATCTTAATCCGTTTTATTTTCTGCGAAACGGGATTCTGGTGAAATGGGATTCTGCGATACGGGAATCACTCTGCAGACAGACACCGACAAAGGAAGAGAAGCTTCTTTGCTCTGCTTCGCATAGTGCGCATAATTCATAGCGCATACTTATTTTTTTCAAGTCACCTCAACATTAAGTTGTGCATTCAGTGGCACCTCCACTGCGTTTGGTACGACGATATTGCAAACAGATGGTAGGATGGTAGATGAAAGGGATTTTTCAAGAATTGTATTCTTTTTTTTTTTATTATTTAGGACAAATAATATCTCAGCCATGAAACACGTTTGAAATAGTGATTGGACGGAGTTGGCAAGGCGAGTGATACACTGTAATTTAGGAATTTAGGAAGTTGTTGATTTTTTTTTGAATACTGGAAATCAAAATCTTTTAAAGTCTCCTCGGTTTGCGGATGGTACACTACAGTTCTTGCAGAATTTCAAAAATGTCAGATTTGTCGTAATTTTGCCCCGCAGAATTAAATTCCCACCACATTTGTCTTAAAAATTAATTTTCGATACCCAAGATGCATGCCTTTGAGTTGTTGTTACTCGCAGACAGTTAAAACTAGAGTGCCAGTTTCCATTGTATCAGTTTGTTCACACCAATATGTGGCAGAGTAGTGAGAACCCTTCCACCCCACCAACTTGCTTTTCGGGAGAAAAAAAAATGCGGTGGTCCTACACTTTCGGAGACAAAATTTACCATCCTCCCAATCCCACCCCCAATTCTCCTCCTTCTCCGTGAACACCCTCTTGAAAACT
>JAHWFP010167225.1:27578-46059 GCA_023313725.1 Lithobius niger
CCCCTAACTCAAACTGTATCGATGAGCGTTGACGCAACCGAATACCAGTTGCGCTTGGTCACCGTAGACCTTTCATATTCTGTGGTCCTGGGTCTGATGACTTTGGCTGTAGACTTCAATATCAAGCCTGTATTACGATGATTACTAATACCACCTTGCATTGTCGTTGCCCATGACGTGCGTTGTGTCTGCGGCCTTGCAGTGCTGGAAACACCGATTCTCGTTAGATCACCGAAGTTAAGCAGCATTGGGCCGGACTGATACTTGGGTGGGTGACCACTTGGAATCCGGGTGTTGCAGACATAGGGCCTTAGGGCTTCGTCGGGCAGATGACCAGGGGTGGTTAACGCTCGCTAAAGTCCTTTGACGTGCGGACTGATGGGTCTCCTGGTTACCAACTAACTTTCTTTTTGATACTTGCCACACTAAGATGTCTTCCTCGGCGGCGAGTCTTTCGGCTAGTCCATTAGAATTCTTACCATTTTCCTGGAGTAATTGTGATCCCAAGCCTTCTTCTTGTATTGACCTTTGCTGACTGATCGTCGCTGGCTATATGGTGGGCGAACTTTCAACATCTACAGATAATATTGACCATTAACACCTGAACCGCTAAAGATTGAGTCAGCCCAATTCTTTCTTAGGCCTAAGCACCATCCTAAGCACCATCCTTTCCAGTTCATCAGTCGACACATAACTTAAAAGTAAAATTTGGTAAAAGTTGACAAATAAAGTATTTATTGCATTAAAAAAATTCTGGAATTTCACTTTTAAACGTTTTTAAGGCACTAAACTTGCTGAAAGCGAAGAAATTCTTTACAGGGCTCCGATTGACTTACCCCCCCCCCCCCACCCCAGATCCCTTCACTGTATTTTCGGAGCCCCATTTCGATTCGAATTCCAATTTTTTTGGCGCCTTTATTGTTTCCCCGGGAAAGATTTCTGAGTGAGTCACTGATCCCGTTGGTTTTGTCAACCTGTAAGTACTGAAACAAAACTTGCTGTACCATGACGTTAAAAAAAAATCCTTACATGTTTTGCGCGTCGTTCCGTTTTTATTGATCCTCTTCCAGCTGGGACTTATCGGTGGCACGGTGACTTGGTCTTGCTGTGTTGGTTGTATTTTCTTGCTTCATAGTTGCGTTTCTATTTGGTGTTTGGCTTTTGCTTGTTTAGGAGGTAGTTTTGTGTTTTATTACGTTCAAACACTATAAAACTTTGTTACATGGTTGTTCCCGATTGTCCGTCGCTTTCGTGACGCACTTGGTTGGGAATAAACAAGAAATCAAACGGTAGAAGAGATAACTTAGGGTGGCCGCGCACTCAAGGCGACAAGACGTCGTTACAAGACGAAACGTCGCGAGACTTCGCATCTGGTGGAGAGACCCCCGTCACACGAAACTAGAAGGAGCTTCGCATTGTTGTCGTGAGACGCCTAAAGACGTCTCGCGACAACGTCGCATCCGGTTCGTGGCGCTCAGCTCATTCCTACGGTTTTGGAAACGTCTGCAGCATGCTGAGACGGGTTTCGACAAAATGTCGTGTCGTGCGACGTTTCGTCGACTCTGGTGTGCGGCCACCCTAACCAGACAGTCGGCATGTAGACCGGCCTTGCCAAAATCCACTAGTCCTGGGGAGTTCAAGGGTCAGTCGGGGCAGTTGATATTTCTTTCTCTCTCAGCTAAGTGGATTCATTCGCGCAATTAGGCTAGTTTTAATGTAGTTTGCTTCGTTATCACTTGAATTTCGTGCTATATCAGTGTATAAGTAGATATTGCGGCTTTTATGAAGCCGCGAGGTAAAGTAGTTCCTGCTTCCATTCAAAAGACGCCAGAAGGCATTACGTGTCAGTGGCTCCTACGAGGCGACGCATCGCGCCCACCAAGCAACCCAAGGAGCGGTATAGTGATACGTCTTAAAAGAAAAAAATGGCGGCATCCATAGCGTTATTCAGCCATGGTAGAGTGGCTATACCTGCGGAAAATTTGACGAAATACTCGTGTTTGGGCTATATTTAACGTCAAAGAACTTAAAAATTAATTTAATTTCCTAATTAATCTGACCTGTAAGTTTGCGCAAGACCGTTTGGGAGAGAATATGCAGGTTTCGCTTCCCGGCGCCAGAGAAGTTGCTCGAACGTCACAGGAGCAGGGATGCGAAGCAATTTCTTTAGGCTTTAGTATTTAGTTAGGCAATTTCTATTCCAGTCGGCCTTGGCTTGAAGAATGCACTCCATCTCTGCGTTGCTTCAAGGTCGTTTAAACGCTGTAGCACGTGGAGTTGCCTCGTAGCTAGACCGATCGTAGCATACGAATGAGATACTTAGCACCTATTTATTAGGTTAAAACCTATATGTAGGCCTACGGCGTATTTTTAACCGCATAGGTTTACTTTGGCGGTTTGCCGCGCTCCCAGCCAAAGCCATTGCGAGAGGGACAATTTTGCTAGGTAAGTCCAATCGAAAATCATAGGATCTTGCCTCAATCGACGCATAGCACGAAACATTACAGGGTCCTTTAGAGCCCTTCTCTTCCAGAGATGCCAGGTGTAGCTGAGGCTAGGATCGAACCAGAGATGTCTTACACGAGACAGTCGTGCTGCCTTAAGAGCATAGGTTATCCCGAAAAATAGTTGGGCCCACGACTCACAGGGAGCCGGCACGGACAACATCATACCAACAACAAACATAGACCTTCCTAAACAACCAAACAGAGGGACCAAACGCACCACTGTTGGTGACAGTTTGGCTCATTCCCTGCTAACATCCGTGTTGATGCGGCTTGATTGACGTCAACTCGTCAGCAATGAATCTGTTTCGTCAAAACTGTACCTCGCGCATGCTCAAACCACCAACCCAGCAAATCACCTCCCTGATATGGTTCGCAATTTGGCGTGGCTCTCGCCTGGTCACATCTATTAGCCAATCCTGGTCAAGTTCATTAGCCAGGTCTGGTCGCAGTGAAGGTATGACGTTTCGAATACTCTGCTGAGCTTGTTGAGCTGTGTTGTAGTTTAGGAAGGTACTGAACGGCTGACGCAACATCACTGCGCACGCGCGACGTCAAGTTTGGAGCCAAACTGTCTCTAACAGTGGTGCGTTCTGTTCGCTCTGTTCGTTGCTTTAGGAAGGTACTGAATGTCTGTTGTTGGTATGATGCCGTCCGTGCCGGCTCCCTGTGCTACGACTATAGTCTTACCACAACTGGCCGCGCGGAATCAAGACCCACAACGAAAGAGGATCGTGCTCTTGTATTATCGTAGACCCTCATTATGCAACTCATGATTAGGCTTATAATTTGATTAGCGAATATTTTCTACGTAATCCTTAGGTACCTAGAAACGCAGGGATTCCCACGGGGGGGGGTCCGTGCGCCGGGCCCCGACCCGCCCCGCGTCCTTTGTGGGGGGGGGGGGGGAGGAGTCAGTAGGCCAGCCAGTCGTAAAAACGAGAAGTTAGTAGGCCTGTCATTATGTGGCTTCATGGCTTCGGCTGGGTAAGCGTCAAATTTACCGCCAATCATTATCAAAAACGAACGATACAGAAGCTCGTCTGGCAGCAAGCCAAACAAAGTTAAAATCTCAGTCAGCTGCAACAATTTAATTTAGGCTTCGGTTGTAAAATAAAATCAAAATAAAACTCCCATACGGCACATAAAATAAATATAATTGTTGTGTAGTTGCTTACTTCTCCACAGTATACTCCGTCACGTAATGGGCATTATCATACTCATTGAATTTATTTTAAATTGCCCACCTCGTCCAAATATTCGAAAAACTGATATAATCAGTGCACGATTCGTTGGGGCCAAACAACCATCATGTTATGAAATATAGAACTTTTACTAAAAAGTTGGGAAGGGGATGGGAGAGGGGAGGCAGATTTAAAAAAGAAAGCTTGGGGGGACTCCTCATAGTCTTTGGGGGAAAAATTGCACCAAATATTAGAAGTAATTTTTTCCTTTGATCAGAAAATGACATGTTGAACCCCTGGCGCCCTCTAACTGCGACCAGCTGAATCAGTAATTATGCCATGGTATATTTTTATCGGAGGTTTCTGTAGTCTTAAAATTTTCTACATCCAACCCTTACCGATATTCAAATAAAAAAATGCTATAATTTCCCCTTAAATCATATACGTGGCGTGCTAAGGTGAGAGTAGGGATCACTAATGACGTCGAGTAGGCGCGGTGTTCTTCAAGGAAGAGTCAAGAGCGCCCCCGCTGCGAAGCAAGCAAATTTGGTGGTGGGGGTTTGAACTACATACGGGAACAGTGCGGGCTCGTTTGGTTACCTTCCGTAGGGGTACTTCATACCTAGTGAAAGTGAAGTGAACTTGGGGCAATTGGTGCCCGTCTCTTTGGTCCCCCTCCTGCCCGCCCCCCCCCCCCCCAACTCCCCTCCCCTGCCCGCCTCAACCACCCCGCGGCCGATGGAGCGGCATGGCTGCCTGCAGCACCCCTCGTTCGCAAACCCGGCCCCGGCCGCGGGAACAGATCCGCTGAAAAAGTGCTCGGACTAGCCTTAAAAAAAACCTGTAGAACGTCGTCGTCTCTTACGATGGATTTTTTTTTTTTTGGTTGACATCACATGTGTTACATGTTTTGCTGTCGGTTCCGGATATGCAAACAAGGTAAGTGAGAAGTCTATTTTTTATGTTTTATTTTTATTTTTTTTTATTATTTATTTTTGTTTGAAGAGGTTCCGTGAGGAGCTGCTTCGCGTGACGACGCTTTACCGCGTTGCGACGGGACGGGTCGTGGAACCGGACGGGGCGGGGCAGGTTTTTTGGCGGCGGGAAAAATTGCAGCTTTACGCGGGGAGCATGGATGAGTTGGAACGGTGAAACGAAAAAGAGAATGTGTACTACGGTACGTGAGAACTGACGAATTGGGAATGGACGTGGAACATCACCGAGTAACGAAAACAATACTGAAATAAACTCAACTTTAGCCCAACAACAACTTTAGATGGAAAAGCCTGGATAAATTTCCAGGCGCGCCGAAAAGTGGGCGTTGGCCAACGAGTCGTGCCTCTGGACGTCGAAACTAGAAAATTCGTTATTGGTCACGTGAGTTAAGAGTTTATTTGCCAGATAAGAGTTGTTTTATATCTGGCGCAGATTTTATTTATATTAATGGTAGCCTAATACAAACATTCTTACAGGCAATAATAATTGGAAAATCTCAACGGTAATAAAGGTATTTTATGTCGGTAAATTTAAACCATCTTTACATGCACGGTTTAATTAAGTTTTAATTCGTATCCTATCGGATTTAATAATTTTAGTATTAGTTATTTTATTCCACGTTTGTACTGTATATAACGTGTAAAAAAGTCGTAACTAATTTTTTTGTATGTGTGTAGCCTACATAAAAAAAAAAAAATAATGCTTATATTTAATTATTTAATTGTTGTATATGTTTGACTGTCCTGTTGTATCACTTTGTAGCCATTCGTCTGAGCGTATAACTAAAATTTTAAACTTTTTAATCCACTATGACTGAAGAACTGTCCTAGGTAACCGATTTAGTTTTAGACTTGTAACTTTCTTCAGTTTACGATTTATTTATTTTTTAACGTTTCGAATTTTAATTAAAAAAAAAAACCTTTTTTATAACGACTGTGTCTATAACGCGGGGGTGTGGAGTTTGGAGCTTTTATTGGTTCCTCTGGAAGTGTCTACATGACGAAATTTACATCGCATTTGAAAATAAAGTAACAAATAGCTGAGCCCATTTAATTGCCACGAAAATAACGAGACGCCAAAAAAATTCTGCTTGTCAAATCTTCTGACTTCATTTTAGTTTTATTAAAGCTCTCCAGTATTGACAGGGATGATGAGGGGGAGGGAGGGGGGTACTACTTCTCAGTACTACCCAGGCTACCGAATCGCCGTAGGTGTCATGACATGACTAGCGTGAAAAGATAAACTTATCCAAACGTATTTAAAGTGTGCGCCGCCTATCTTGAGTTCGCCGCGGGACGAACACATATAATCGATTGTACGTTTTTGGCAGCAGAGTGCCTTGTTGATATCCAAGATGGTTACAAAAACAATGGCGGCCATCGATTAAAGCCGCCCCCTCCAGGAAGACGTTGCCGCTCGTAAAATACTTCCAGGACTCAAGATACGCCGCGCAAACAATAACAACCAAAAAACAAAACTGCGATATGCATTTATTAGAATCCTTTTGGGATGTCTGGTTGGCCTTTGACTTTCATAAATCTACTGTCTTTCATTGTCTTTACTCTTCTTGTGCTTTGAACAGCGATCATCCTTCAAATCCCAATCGTAGCTAGCTAGCCGCCATGATTCGCAAGTGACGTCACAAACTATAGTGTGACGTCACATGGCGATTTTCAATCACGTGATAAATCGCTTTTTATTATTTTTTTTTTTTACATGCTAAGTTATGTGTGTAATTTTTTTTGCTGGTCAAGGGTTGTGTTAGGGTTAATTTACGAGGTAGAAATAAAAATTAGGCAAAGTGAGAATTAATGCATGTAGGCTACTCTGGCCTCAAAATTATCCCTAACCACGAAATAAGAACCAGAATAGGCTGCATTTATGGTTAAGGCTCGCACAGTAAATTTTCTCGCTCGCTCGCTAGCTTTTGCGTTATTATTATGTTAAATTTCGTGGATTCTTCTCACCGAATCAGACAAAAATGCTTTTACTGGAGCATCTGCCTTTCGATCCGCCTATTCCTAGTATGCACGGCAACGAAGCGCAGAGCTATGCTCTTCTTGTGGCATGAGGCATGGAGTACAATTCACGCGGTATGACGGGGTCGGTATATGACCAGAAAATAATTGTTTCTAGATTGGGACACGGCTCTCACTTAGTTTTAAATGCCAGCTGTCGAGTGTTGGTTTTCGATTCTATAAACTCAAAACGGGTGCCATACTGCAACGTTAAATCTAGTCGCAATATGCGACGTTGTCTACAGTCGTTTGATACGGATTGACCGATACATGCAACGCCATCGGGAGACGGTATCGGTATCGGAGGGAATCGGTAACAAAAACACGTGCCGATACCGACACTGCGGTTTGGTCTCGTGCAACTCTGCGAATAGCTTCACAATTAACTAAAACTTTCTATAACAGACCTCTCACATGTACAGAAAGTGAGTGGTGACGGAAACGCGTCTACAACTCCATGGCTCTATAGGGCAGTGACACAACGTTTTATTATTGTATATAACTCTATGCTGGAGCCAGTAACTGGGATAGCTGCAAGGGTCACTGGAGGGGGTAAAAGAAGGGCGTCTTACTGAAGACAATGCTGTTAAGAGTGCATTGCTTAGGCCTATAAAGCACGATTTTTTGTCGATTTGTTGGCAGTTGCTGACATTTTTAAGCAAATGGAATCTTTATTTTCCAATTCCAACCTAGCAGCATAAGGGATTGGAGAAAACAACGTTGTTTTAAGCCTATGAAATCCGCTCTCGAAGCACTGCCTTGACTAGAAGTGCCGTTGTTTAACCCTCCATTTTAATCTAGTGCCCCTTGCAGCTATCTCTCTTGTAGCCAATATGACGTCACATGACGCTGCTCTATAGAGCAGTGACATTTGCCGCCATATTGGCACCAGTATGGGTTTTGGAGGTAATAACTACAAGGTGCACTACATAAAAATGGAGCAAAAAACAACGAAAGAGCGGCTTTCTTAGGCTTAAAATAACGTTGTTTTCTCCAACAACAAAAATCGCGCGTATTAGGTCTAAGAAATCACTCTTCACAGCATCGGCTTCAGTATGACGCCCTTCTGTTTCTCTCTGCAGTGCCCCTTGCAGCTAACCCATTTAGGCTCCAACATAGAGTTATATACAATAATACTACGTCGTGTCACTCCTCTATAGGACCAACTTCATTTGACGCGTCTCTCTTCAATCACCGACAACGACAACTGGAGTAAGTCCACCGTTGAACAAACGTTCATCTTTTGACTTACTCCAGTTTGTCGTTGCGTTTCCGCCACCAGTTGCTTTCTGTACGTGAACGGCGTTTAGAGCAAGAAGAGTTGTGGTTGCGACATTTTGTACAACTTAAAGTTGCCTATTCACAGAATGAAAGGTTGCAGCATCCAGCGCCGTCTACCATTATTTATTGCTATGTAGCACTTCGTTTCAACAAGCGAAGAATCGCGCAAGGAAATGTCTTTTTACGTATACAAACAAGCCACGTGCTTCCTTAATGATTGGAGTGTAAAGTTGGTGCGTCCACGCGCACCAGGGAGCAAGCGGTCAGGGTTAACAATATCACTGTCACTCGATGGCGTCCACCTAGCGGTTCAAAATCTGCGTTCCAAAACGGTCGATAGCTGGAAAAAAGCGCCCGTGATGTCGTTAGGCTTAACTTTACCGCTTTCTCTCTGGTGCACGTGGACGCATCAACTCTACACTCAATAATTAAGGAGGCACGCGGCTTGTTTGTTGTGTAAAAAGAAATTTATTTGTGTGTTCTTTCCCTTGTTGAACGTAAGGGCTAGAAAGAACTAAATATCGGTAAACGGCTGTAGATGCTGTAGCCTATCATTTGGTGGCTGGAATAGGGCAAATAATGGTAGATGTGGCAACCAGATTCGATAATTTTATAGTAGATGTTCGACAAAATCGACAACCTGCCAACCTGTTAGAATTGAGAGCATATATATTAGCAGGAGCGAATTATATACACGTCTTATGTTTATGCTACCCATGATATTAGTTACTTTCTTCGTGAAACAAATGGGGAATGGGAAAACTTTCCCTCTTTCCATGTTACTATCGTGCGTTCAGTAACCTCCTTTTGGTAGCATCTTGGCACCGTGTGCGTGGGCGTCCCGTCCCCTTGGTGAGAAATATGTGCCGGGTTCGGGTGGGACGCGGCCCGTGAAATGGGGGTCCGAGTGGCCGTCCATTGTGGTGGACACTCGAGTGCTGACCGCTCCCTAGCTGGGTGGAGGGAGGGAAGGGGATGGATTGGGGTGTCGTAAGGGGGTTAAACGACCCCCACAACAAGACAGAGACGCGCGACTCGCACCCTTTCTGCCACGCGACAGGCTGACCATCAGATGTTTGGGGGTCGGCAGTCCGTGGACATCAAGTGACGGACGACGTTTGTAATTTTGAGTTCAGTGGATCTCTATTTTCTTTTGCTGATGGTACTGCTCTGTTTTGCAACAGCGTTATCTTCAAAATGGATACTCGCAATCAACTCGGCTCTGATGAACATACGTAAACGATCCTGTTATTAAACTTTTTATAACCGAATTGTCAGAACGATTATATTAAAAAAGCAACGCGGCCCCTGTTCTCCACTTTATCAACAGCTAGGTATTCTGCCGACCCGCCATCTGTTTCCGTCTATGGAACCCTTATTAATTTTTGTAATAAACGGTGATCATTTTTCTACTCGTCTTGTGACGCATTATCATTCTTTTGTATGCGCGGCGTATCCTGGAAGTATTTTACGAGCGACTAGGTCTTCCTGGAGGGAGCGGCTTTAATCGACGGCCGCCATTGTTTTTGTAAACATCTTGGATATCAACAAGGCACTCTGCTGCCAAAAACGTACAATCGATTATCTGTGTTCGTTCTGCGACGAACTCAAGATAGGCCGTGCACACTTTAGGAATGAATCCTGTTTTCATGTATTACAACCAAAAGTTGCTAATGAAAGACTACACGAATGCAGTTACTATCTGTGTAGCACATTTTAAAATTCATTGCCTACTGAAATTAAACTTATTATGGCCTGAAATCGTTCAAGAAACATTAGTTTAAGTTAAGTGGTTATTTGATCAAAACCCTATGAGCTTATAGTCTGCGCAGCGTATCTTGAGTCCTGCAGGTATTTTACGAGCGGCTACGTCTTCCTGGAGGGAGCGGCTTTAATCGACGGCCGCCATTGTTTTTGTAACCATCTAGGATATTAACAAGGTGCTCTGCTATCGAAAACGTACAATCGATTATCTGTGTTCGTTCTGGGACGAACTCAAGATAGGCCGCAGACACTATAGCAATGCTATTTAGCATCATGAGTTAACACTGACAACTTTTCTTTTTTGGTTGCATTGTTTTCTAGCACTCTTGTCTACAGTTTTCCTCTCTTTCTTATTAATTTAGTCTTAATCATGCTTTTGTTTGATTTTGAAAACACTGTT
This sequence comes from Lithobius niger, assembly GCA_023313725.1. Lineage (NCBI taxonomy): Eukaryota > Metazoa > Arthropoda > Chilopoda > Lithobiomorpha > Lithobiidae > Lithobius > Lithobius niger. The sequence continues at coordinate 37,726 of JAHWFP010167225.1, forward strand.
TTCCACCAAAATTATTGTTTTTATTCCTATTTCTAAAGAAAATGCTTCGTTTTTTGGGTGTGCGAACCTTACTCACGCGCTGGCTCTTGTGGTGTCAGGTTCGTCTTTTGCCACTTGTTTCGTCATAAACTGTACTGAAATAAACTCAACTCGACCGATAAAAATGTTGCAAATGCTACATTTACCTACGTGATTTTCCTTTTCCGTAAGTGTTTCAACAATAGTCGAAAAATTCTGAAAAGAGAATTTTTTTACTACTTTTTCGCTGAATAACTGCTTTTTGCCTTTTTCTTTGATATATTCTCTCAGGCAGTCTTATAAAAATAAGGTGGGGCATTGATCGGGGAAAGGAGGGAAAAAGGTGGGTGGGGGATTATAGACCCAACGGCGACCTTTATGTAACAGGGTAAGGCAGCAGAGAGGGGGAACGACACGTGAGGGAAAAGTATAATAATAATGTAAGCCCCAGGTAACTGAACTTAGGAAACACCCACGTAAAGTGAAGGAAAGATTTTGACCGTTTCTTTTACTTTGCAAAAAAGGAAAAGAAAAATGGCTACCTTAGATGAGTATATCGTGACTTAAAGCAACATACCGCCTGCCTTATAAACTTCCGCCTGCCTCACAACACCCACGCGACGATCACATCCGCGTATTTACCACAGCTAAGGTCAACTGAGACGGAAGCTTCGTTCCTCGCAACGAAAACGTAGCTACTGTCTCAATTGGCATTGCGCCTAATAGTCCAGCCAGCGTGAACCCATTGATTGTGTCATCACAAATCGGAATGATTCTCGTATTTTAAAATGACAATTTATAATTTTCTAGGCTAGTGTATTATAATTTTGCTTCGGCGATCTATTGGAATAATTAATTTTAATTTTTACCGCATTAGTCTATTAGATTTTAGATCTCATGGTAATTATTAAAAAATTAGTAGATGTACACACAGAGATGAAACGTCATGATTATTGTACGCACGCATTGCATGATTTATTGACCGGTCGTTAGTAAATAAAGTTCCATTATATTCAACAGAAAATCTCCTAGACGTCACATTTAAAAAAGGATTTTTAGCAAGGGAAAGACTAACGGTAAGGAAATAGACCTTTGGAGTCGTACCTGATGTGGAGGATCGAGAAAAATGGCACTGGGAGGTATATCCCTTTCAGCGGTGGCAGGGGCTCAGCCTCGCTCTGGTCGATGACCGGAAAGGAAGGAGAACCTGATAAAGTCCCCACCAGTCTCTGCCGACGAGGGTAATATGCGAGACTACCTGACTACTTCAGCTCAGCGACTGTACGATCTATTTTGGACAATATTTCGGATCCCTGCGGTGATCGGAGGCTTCCCAGGTGGAATCTTCGGGTTTCCCTTCCCTGTACTTCGTCTAAAACTTCTGACAAGTTCGAAATATGGTTAGGTTAATTTATACGAACAATTTATTGCTGCAGATGACGTAAGGTTACAAAAAATTAATTTTAACAAAATGATCATCTAATGAAAAAAAAAATATATATATATATAAAAATAGAAGAAAAAATGAAAAAAAACAACGAAAAGGAAAAGAAAAAGATAACAAATGATGATAGAGTGAGAATGTTTTTTCTTTGATCCGGTTTTACGATAGATTAGAAAGTTAACTAGATATCTTACCTCTTCCAAGCCTACGCAGGCCGTTGGAGAAGTTGCGGCTACCGTTTTGCAAGGCATTAGCAGAGGCGTTAGTAGCCGCAGCTACCGCCAGGGCCAAGCGTTGGCTTGGAAGAGAGTGAAAAGTGATATCTAAGTATTCGCGCTTCCGGATCCCACGTGATCTCCATTTTCCCACGCAACATGGCAGCGCTCTCTCTCGCTGGGTGACGTGAGGCACAACCCGATAACCTAGAGATATTTATTTTTTGCCAAGTTCGTGAGGCGGTAACCACGGCGCACAAGAGCGCTGTCAGGCGGTTAGAAAAGTTTTGGTAAGTCGAGCGAGCGAAGTGAGTGGCAGTTTGCAGTAACCCCTACCGGAATAAAAATAATCAATTTCGAGAATCTGCGTAACCCAAGGAAATCGCAATTTTTTTTGTCTCACTTGTCCCTCCCCCCCCCCCCCTTCCAATGACTGATAAGAACACAACATAAAATTACGACCTAATAACATGTAACACTAGTTTTAACCCTCCCCAACAACACACACAGGGTGTAACAGAAATGTATGTCACAAATGAAGGGTTATGTTCTACGTAACAAATTGATGAAAAAATTCCATATGAACATATATCCGGAAATGTGTCCTTTTCGAGATATTTTTCCTTTCAACGATACATGTGCACCTCCAAGATCCAGGGCGAAAGTGGTGAAGGCTCAAATAACAAAATTTGGGTTTTATTGTGGTTTTCTCCTGCTGAGGTACCCCAGAGCTACTGGACTGGTGGGACGGAAACATTCTCTGCCCCCTATCGATAGTTATGATCCCACTGAAACTAAGTTTCAACTGCTTGATGCTGGAAGGGACGGACGCCCGTACATTCACATGGCAGGCATTAATTAGCCTACGCCGCTTTTGCCCTGGATCTTGGATGTGAACATGTATCTCTGATAGGAAAAATTTCTCGAAAAGGACGCATTTCCGGGTATATGTTCATATGGAATTTTTTCATCAGTTTATTATGTGGAACATGCCCCTTCATTTGTGACATACATTTCTGTCACACCCTGTATAGCCCTCAGGGAAAATATTGAACACAAAACGGCCCAGTCAACAGAGAAAACAATTAAAACGTAAGAAGAAGCTCAACAATTTCACTTTGTTCATCTTTGAAATTCCAATATAATTTCTGTTATTCAAATGAGCGATGCATCCTCCGGTGAAGTTGTTCGTCAACTACATCGAAGGAAGATGGACGCGATAATGACGTCATTGTCAATTTCCTTCGACTGCGTGATGAATGACATGCCCCGCATCCTACCACTTGCATCTCATAACCTAAAAACATAAGAGTCATTAAATTTCCTGCTTTGGGGGTAGGATTTATATTACTCCCTGTAGCCACTCACTCTTAAAATCGTTTACGAAAGCCATGATTTTTGCATTCGACAGTTTTTCCTCGTGTTCCTTTCGTTTCCGAACGGCAGGTCTCGGTAAGCGGCGGGTTGAAAAAGGTATGTAGGGATGGGTGGGTGGGCGTCACGTGGGTGCGGGTGTGTTGGACCAACAGGGCAGATGCTCAGGTCCGTCCACCTTTGACCTGACCGGCAAGACGGAGAGAGTGAAATCCGATATTGGTGATGACGTCACACTAGGCCATCGGACACTTCTTGGCGGCAGAGCATTGCATGGACAAAAGGAAGTGTATGATGACGGGTGCTTGCGGAAACAGGAGCACGCAGAACAAGAGGCAGGGACCCGGGAACAGAAGGAGGGGGAAGCATGGGTATGCGGACTCTTTGGAGCGGAAGGTACTGCCTCAGGCAATTCAGCAAGCATGCTCATTTTTGGGTGACAACACTGGCAACCAATAATAACGAGTAAATTCAGCAATTTTAACTTTACATCTCTTTTTGTTGTTTGGTCCAATTTTAGGACCCTGAATCAAAAAGAACTGGTTCGTAGATTTTAAGAAATTCAAAGCGTTTGTAGACTTCGGATAAAAACACTGACGGTTTTTACTCGCAGAAGATGATTACTAAGGAATGAATTTTCGAAGCGTGCTTTCTTTACGTTAAAAAACACGCAGCGTAATTCCTACCAGTGCTTTGGGGATCCGTTCAGCAAGGCTGACTGAGATAGATGCAGCAGCTAACATTGTAACTCCTGAAAAGCCATTCAGAAGGTTGGGTGGTTGCAGTTTTCTTGTTGCCTACCTAATCGTCCTCAGTACAACACGGTTCTATTTTTAATTCAGCCGACTTAAATCTTTGTCTTATCTGAAGGTGAGACAATCTGTGACCAGGCCTACAAATTTTAGTACGTTGGTAAAAATTTAATTTTTTACTTCAATAGTTATTTAAAAAAATTAAGTGGAATATCGGCTCATCAGTCTCTGTTCACAGAATGAATTTTGACCAATTAGACTCCTGAAATTTAGATTTTTCAAATTTGTTTCAAACTTCACTGATCCTACATTTGAGTCTATGGTTCAATTAAACCTCAGGGATGCAACAACACAACGCAACACAACACAACAACCCAACACAACAGAATGCAACACGACAGGACACGACACGACACAAAACTGGCGAGAAGAACAACGTTCATTGTCCAGCAGGCTAACAGATTTCTGCTAAACATTACACTGTTCATCAATCTTGGCGATTTCAACAGAGAGAGCCTTCAAGACGTGTTCCGGGAGGCAGTTCCAACGTGTAATGCTCCTAAACCAGACGGTGAATTTCCCGAAGTTGGTATACTAACCCTTAGTTTTAGTACGGTGCAAGTTTTCAACGATGAATGACAGTTTATTGCATAACGACTCAAAGTTTGTTGCGTCAAACTTGCATGAGTTTACTATATTCAACAAATACACATAATAATAATAATAATAATAATAATAATAATAATAATATATAGAGACGATACTCGAGGCATCCACCCACCCAAATTCCCCGGCGGCAGATGTTAAATGGAAGAAGTACCAACAGTATTACAGTTGTTTTTTGCCGCATGAGGGAGGAAACCGGAGTACCCGGATGAAACCCTCGTGCAACGGGCGGGAAACAACCGGAGAAAAACCCGTACATATACACTTTCCATCGCCAGGATCGAACCTGGGTCTGTACGAAGCCAGGGATGTGCAGCGGGACCAAGACGCCTATCGAATCTGACGCCCCAGTGCTCGCAGCTACCCGTGCGAAAGAGAAAAAAGTGAAAAAAGTACTTAATAATGGCCTAATAATAAAAATAGGTGAAGTAAAGTAGTAGGAAACCTGAAATACAAGCAAGTCTATGGATAAACACAGAGAGTGGGTCGAGGAGAATACAAAATTGATCACAGCAAAAAAACAAAAACAAAAAACACAGTAGGCTGCAGAGTTTTACGGGAAAAGAAAAAAACGAAGTTTCATCTGTGACTATTTTTAAGGTCATGTATGCTTTTAGCGTCCTTGCCAATTCCCTTAGTTTCACAACGTTCAGTAAATGTTCAGGAAAGCTGTTAAAAAGTTTAGGTACAGTATATTCTCTTTTACGTTCGGCATACAAACTTTTTTTTTTTAATGGTACTGTGTACCGTTAAGTGCTTTTCCTAAAGTATGAGCCTTTAAACTTATCATTAGTTTTAAACTTATGGCTACAGTAGTTGTTGAGGGCCGCAACATAGTCTCTCAGTTGAGGAATCTTTAACATTTTACATTTAGTGAATAATTCATTGTTTTTTTGTTGTTTTTTTTCCCCACAAATTCTGCTTGTATAAAGTATCTTAATGATTTTATTTTGTGCTACACGCCTACACCTTACTGCAACCAAGGATTAGTACCAACTGTGAAAGGTGCACTGATCTGTGATTTTATTCATTTTATTTTCGTTCAAGTCTTCTTTAAAAGAGCGAGGCTAGCCATTATTAAAAAGTTTAAACAGAACAATCATGTCCCCTGCCGTGTCCTCGATCTTCCTGAGAGGTAAGCTGTATTCGCTGCAACCTTTCGTCGTATAGGGCAAGTGACGGATACCAGAGGAAAATTGTATTGTTTTCCTTTGCACCTTTGCCTCGCAAGGAATGTCTTTATGGTATCCTGGTGACCAGTAATCCACAATTGGTCTTTATTGACACTAATAATTTCTAATAACTAATAAATAGATCATTTTTTTTTTTTTTTTTTTGAAGAAGTAAGCGAGTCGGCTGGCTCATTTGACCGCAGACAAGCACTGTTCGTCGTACTTTAATTTCCCGTCGATAATGATTTCAAGGTCCATCAATCATCTCTGAGGCTGTCTCAAGGGAAGTCCCATTCACGTTTGGATGACCTCCACCACAAGTCCTCGTCACTTGATTGATTTATTATCTTTTAGCCCCTATATGCACTGTGTTGACGTCTTCCTGTAACAGCCCAGTATCAGCAGCAGAAGTATACAAACACATATTACTAGAGGAAGCCCGTGGGGCGGTCATGAATTAAGTTTACGGACACGTTTCCCGAGACATTTTTCCGGCACTCTTCCCGACGACTTGCCAGATTGATCGACTACTCATGCCTGCCTCCTGTTTGTATGCAGATAGAATGGGAGAGCGCATTTGCAATGCGGGCGCGAGGAGGGGAGAAGTGATTGTTCGGCCCGACGACTTATCAGATTGAACCTTTTTTGAGTTGATCGACCACTCATGCCTGCCTCCTGTATCCATGCAGGTAGAGTGGGAGAGTGCATTTTCAATGCGGGCGCTAGGAGAGGAGAAGTGGTTTTCCTTTTAGCCTTCCCTTTTGCTTTAGCCTTCTTTTAGCCGGCCTCCAGGATTATAATGTAGATTAGAGCTGGGCTGCCACCGAAGTAAAAAATGTAAAAAAAAAAAAAAAATGTAAAATTCTGGCCTCTCCAATAAAAGTGTGAATGAGAAAAGTGTGAAAAATTTGAACTTTTGGATTTTAGTAAAAAAAAAAATTGCAATGGGTGCTTTGAATAATTAATAGTAAATAAAACAAACTAGTAATCGATTTTCCAACTCCATATTACATATTCAGCTTATGGTGTGGTAAGAAGATTCCAATTACAAAACCAGCGATGCTTATGGCTGTGAGGACAGTTTCCGTGACCTGTTTCACGATTTCGGGCTACTCTTAATATTCTTAATATGAATGACGATCTGACACTACCTCTCATTACAGTGTTAATGTGTAGAATGTCTCACTTGAAGAGTTGAAGAAATTCAAACTGGCACTGTTTTTTTTTTTTCATTCCCTCTTTAATAATTTTATATTTAAATAAAGTTACATTGTAAAATTTTGATATCCTATAACTGCTCCGTTGTCTTGACCAACTGTTACTGGAGAATTCCCAGGCCATTTAATAACAGATTTAAAAAGATCAGTAAGCTTTTCCCTCGTTCTTTATCATATCGTTCTTTATCGTTCTCTATCATATCGTTCTTTGGATCATAACTGAAAAACCGTTGCATTTAGCGTGAAATATGTAATCACCTGAAAAATTGCTGGCATTAAGACCTTCGACTGAAAAAAAAAGAACGTCAAAGTCGGACGAAAAATATAGTAGCTTGGTCGCCATCTTGGAATGGCCGTTATATTGGCCAGTCGCGTATCTCAGACCTCCACCATCGCATTTCGTGTTCTCCAACAAGTACTGCAAGCAATGAAACCACACGCAATACTTAACCATACGATTGCACACGAGATGGGTTAAGGGAACTGATTAACACCCAAAGATTGCAGTCACAACGTTACACCAAGAAACGGAAACTAGATAAAGACTTCCTAGTTAAATTGAAGAAGATACCTGTGACCTCGCCTGTGACTGAAAACGGGGAACAACAACAGAAGAGAGCCAAAGTCATGCAGACCAAAGTTTAAAACTTTTCAGTGAAACTTGCACAAGACAAGATTTAACGAAGCTGGAAGGAGCGAACGCTATTTTGCTAGGTGCTCACAAGTTAGGTGAAGAATCAGCAAAAAACAGTTGGAAACAGCCCCAGTGATGTAGCGTAGGCCTATAGTCTAACAAGAACAAAGCAAGGTGAAAAGAAAAGTGAAAAATAAAAAGAAACATGCTCTGCTGTGAAAATTGTGAAAAGTTTGGGAAGCGAAGGAGGGAAAATGTGAAAATTGTAATAAAACGTGTGCGAATAATTGTGGAAAAAAAATGAAAATGTGAGAAGTGAAATTTTGTCAAAAACTGTTGCATCCCGGTGGCAGCCCTGTTAGAAGAAAATTAGGTTTGTTGGCAAAATTAGTTCGATTGATTCTAACCCATCACTCCCAGGGAACTTTATTTGAAATCAGGTCGTTGACGCGCTTCGATCTTCCATCCTCTCACCTGAGAGGACAAGTTCCTAACCACTCGGTTTTTCTTGCTCGCTTATTACGTACACGCTCTTCTTTGCGGAACTGGTTTTTTTTTTTAGTTTTTTTTTTTTACCCCGTTGCATAACATCGCCTTTCCCGGTAACGCGGTTGCCAACCCAGCCAGGCCAATTTCTAAATTTCCACACAGTTCGTATGTCACTTATACACTCCTGTTTTCCCACCCGACGCCCCTCTCCTGGACCCCACCCATCCAGCCACAGCCTCCGGTTAATGAAACCATATCAACCCGAGGTCTATCAACCCTCAACTTTCTTCCTAATTGCAAACGAAGCGGAATAAAGAAAAGAGCCTTTACCTCACCCCCAACCCCGTACCTCC
>JAHWFP010167225.1:52931-66377 GCA_023313725.1 Lithobius niger
ACTTGTCTTTATACGTAAAAAGCTTGTCTCTTAACTTGACTCTTTACGTGAAAAGCTTGTCTCGTTACTTTATACGTGAAAAGCTTGTTCCTTAGCTTTACTCGTGAATAACTTGTCTTATTACATTTTACGTGAAAAGCTTGTCTCGTTACTTTATACGTGAAAAGCAGGTCCCTTAACTTTAAGTCTATAGTGAAAAGATTGCCTGTTACTTTTCTACGTGAAAAAACTTGTCTCTTACTTTTCTTTATCCGTAAAAAGCTTGTCGCTTGACTTGACTTTTTACGTGAAAAGCCAGTGTTTGCGTGAAAAGTCAAGTTTTTATCTCTTAACATGACAATTGTTTCCTTTTTAATAAATTATTTTGTAGTGATGGGGGAAGGTGGGGAGGCTGTAACGCAAACGGTGATGGTTGCTGGCCAAAGGAGGCCAGAAACTGGTGCAAGACTCCTATACCGCAGAATGAAAATTTAACATTTAAGTAACAGAAGAAACAGTAACACGCTTAATATTTATTTACAAAAAAAAAAAAAACAGTCTAGCATTATTTGCTTACACAATTTGTTCCCAATACGAAGGGCTAGGCAACCAGCCACCACGCAGCAATAAGAAGTAGACCTAAACTGAATAACCTCGATTATTCCCATGGTATTCAACTTCTAGCAACTGAATTGAATTGAGGTCAAGAAGAGCAAGAAGGACGCTCCGATTGTATTGATGAGTGGGCGGCTGAGTAAGGGGGTGGGGAGGCACCAGACCACCCCCTTGTCAATCCTTAATGATAACGACGACCTTTTCCCATGAATGTTCGACCAGGGAGGACGACAATCTGAGCTAACTAACTCCAGGTTTTTGTTGTCCGCGTCAAAACAGGGCACCACTGCAGTACGCTAAAGGCATGCCGAGAAGCGAACAAAATGGGGGTTACTTCTTGCACAGCAGTGTGTCGGGATTTGGTGATTTTAATTTTCTCACGGAAATTTAAGCAATACGCTGCACGTTGCAAGTTAATGTCATAAGTGAAATGGCAACCCCTGTCCCCCCCCCCCTCGTCCCCCAACTAACGGTTTATCAAATCAAAGTTTTAACCGTATAGGCCCCATTTCTGAGTATTGATCACCCTTTAAAAAATCACAACAGCTTATCAAACCTTAATAAATAGACAAAAACGTTGTTTATAATGTAATATAACGGGAAATTGGAAATAGGCCAGCAGCGAAAATCATAAACTAGAAATAACGTAGTGATACAGTTAGCCGCTTTATGTCCTTACGTTTCAATGAAGTGTCGTGACCTGGATTCGAGCCGGCAAACCAGTCAATCACCAGATCACTGCCATACCGCCCAGAGTCGGACTGGCCAGCAAAGGACGCCTGCACCATATGGGAGTCGAATCTAGGTAAAAATACCCCTGGAAAAAATACCCCGGAAAAAATACCCCGGAAAAAATACCCCGGAAAAAATACCCCCGGAAAAAATACCCCTGGAAAAAATACCCCCGGAAAAAATACCCCCGGAAAAAATACCCCTGGAAAAATAACCCCAGGATACACACGGTCAAAAAATTTTTTTTAATGTGAATTAAAGTAGACTTAAAACAGTGGCGGATTCAAGGCAAAAGGCCTCAACGCCCCTCGTTTTCTTCCATAAAATTCTGAGAACCTTTTTATTTTGCTCTTCGTTGTTGTGATTTATGGTGGCACGGAAAAAAAAAGCCTCGGAAAAAAAAAACCCGGAAAAAAAGTTGATGAAAAAAAAACCGGGGAACTGGTGGGAGAAAAAGTTGTCCTCGGTAAGTGAAAATTCGTGAAATCACGAAGTTTCCACCAAAACTGAAATAGAAGGGGGAGGGGGGGGGGACATCGAAAATCATAAATTATCTACAAATTCCGTAACTGGGGAAGGAGGGGGTGAAATATTGAATTTGATCGACTACAGACATTAAAAAAAGATTCTGGAAAACATAATATTCCACCACCATTCTATTTCAGTTTTGGTTGAAACATCGTGATTTCACGAATTTTATCTTACCGAGGGCAACTTTTTCTCCTCACCACTTCCCCGGTTTTTTTTCCATCAACTTTTTTTTTCCGTGCACCCATAAAACACAATAAAGAAGAGCAAAATAAAAAGGTTCTCAGAATTTTATGGAAGAAAAGGAGGGGCATTGTGGCTTGCATCACAAACCTTTTGCCTTGAATCCGCCATTGAATTCAGTCTACTTTAATTCACATTTAAATATTTTTGACCATATTTATCCTGGGGGTATTTTTTCCAGGGGTATTTTTTCCGGGGGTATTTTTTCCAAGGGGTATTTTTTCCGGGGGTATTTTTTCCGGGGGTATTTTTTCCAGGGGTATTTTTCCGGGGTATTTTTTCCGGGGTATTTTTTCCGGGGGTATTTTTACCTACCACCAAGCCGTAGGGGTGTCAGGTGTTTTACCAGAAACTTAAGTCTCAAGCAGTGAAGCCACAGAAAAATTCTCAGAGGCCTACATTTCTTCCCTTTTTCTACTGTCTTTCATGGCTTTGGAGTCCATTCTTTCAAACACATTTTACATTTCAAGGACTCCCCGTTTTTGACTTATTTTCATAGTTTTGATGAGCTATTTTTTTTAATGGAATGGGGCGCGGGAAGGGGTTGAAAACACAAGTATAGGGAGAAAGAGGCTCAGCAAGGAGGATTTGTGCCTGAAAAGTTATAGTTTATTAGCTATAAGGAAGTAACGATGTTTTAATTTGCCGTGTTATTTAACTAACTTGTCGTCTCTTTCTGGTACCGTTGCGAACTTGAAAAAAGCTAACGTCGTTGCAATAGTCTTCTCAGCCGGCTGTACAGAAGACTAAAAACAATCCGAAATAGGACAATTATTTGTCTTCGGTTGGAGTAAAAAATTATTCAAGGGGTGCCAAAAGTGTGACAGCTAAAGGGCGGCGGTTCCATGGCACAATGCCGAGCAATATCCCCAGTCAGAGTCTGATAACGCCTTTATCGATGTGACCACTCGTCCACTGGCATCTAGACAGTCGCGCCAAGTTAGGCAACAAACATCACAACAAACATCACATCAATTCAATTGTCGAGGTTGTAAACCATTGTAGCGCGACGCCATTGCGTCAGTGTCTATATCTTGAAGCATAGTTGGGCACATTTCAGGTACTTGGGGAAAAATAATAATGCGGTACAAAAGCTTAAATTGTGTTGAAATCGTGAGCAATGACCCACCTCACAAAAATTAACTCGTGTAGGAATACCAGCTAAGCTGCTTTCAATACAAAATCGGACCCTCAATAACGTTGTAAATGTGTTACTAGTTACTGGCTAGCTAGCTACTAGCTAGCTACTAGCCAGCTAGTCCGCTCATCCCCATGTTAATTTCCATAGGGTGATTATTCATCGATATCGTGATAACGGGAAGGCTTCCAGCCATGAAATTGGAAGAATGGGTGCAGTACAATACAAACTGCGTACCTTTTGTGGTTTGGAGCCTGAGGGTGTAACAGGAATGGCGTGGGAGGGCGCGTAAGTACGAAAATATTGTTATAACCATTGTTAGTATTGTCGGCATCGTCTCTCATTGGACGGCCAAAGTTCGGACAATGAGAACGTGTATACTGACTTAAGTGCCTAGACACACACTAGTGTATCACGATAAATCTAAACAATGTTGCAAAGAAATTGTATTCACGTCCAATTCACAAAAAAATAAACCAACTGTAATAACAAAGTCAAAAACTGGTAAAGAGGCCACCAAGTTGAGAGTGGTTCGGCCCTTCAAAGGAGTGATATCAACACACCAAATTAACTAAATAAAACAAATTACAACAAAATTAAAACCAAACCAAAACCTATAAAGAGGTGACTAAGTTGAGAATGGTTCGGCCTATAGGCAAAAGATAGTAGCAAATTGTTGAAAACCAATTTCTTGTTGAAGTGGCACTTTATCACACATCTGCACGGTAGAGGAGTTGAGTCAATACACAATTTAAAAAAAAGGAATGATATCATATCAAAAACCAAAACTGGTTAAAGGGGCCGCCAAGTTCCGAATGGTTCGGCCCTTCTAAGGAGTGATATCAACACACCAAAACATTCGCCAACTTAATCGCACCGAATAATACTTTGGACGATAAATGAAAACTTGAACATTGCTACCGAAAGCAGCAATGTTCCAGTTTTCATTTAACTTTCGAACTATTAAGCGGTGCGATTAACTTGGCGAATGTTTTGGTGTTTTGATATCACACCTTTGAAGGGCCGAACCATTCGGAACTTGGCGGCCCCTTTAACCAGTTTTGGTTTTTGATATGATAAACATAACTGATGACTTACCATTTATTATATTATTTACAGCGATTTATGTTTATTTATTTCTCTTCCGTTCCGACTTATGTGTGTATATTGATTTGTATTCTTCTCCATTGCCTATGACCGAGCACATTCGGTCGAATGGAGTGCTGGTCACGATTGTGACATTTAGATCTGTTTCAGTGAGTTATCTTTACGCCAGTGGACAAGTGGCTGTATCAGTAAAGGCAGTATGGTAGTGATCCAGTGACGGACTAGTTCACTGATTCGAATCTCGGGTCACGTCACTTGAATGATGCGTTAGTGCATAAAGGTGTCTTACTGTGCTACGGTATTTCTAGTGTATGATTTTCGCTGATGGCTTATTTCCAAGTTATTAAAGCTGTTCTTAAACGCACGATGAACTTTCCGATCCCTCAAAGTGACGTCACTGCTGAAGCGTTCGACTCCTCGACTCTCCGAGGCGGTTTTTACGCTGAATATACTAACTAACGATGGCGGACCTGTAAGTTTTTTTCGCTAACATTATTTATGTAAACTTGATTAAAAATGGTGGAGAATGTCGTCACACAGAGCTAAAAGAAGGCAACACGTCACTCGACAGAAAGTGATAAACGCATTTATCAGCCGGTGTTTAGCTTAAACTGCTTAGCAACGTCCTTGACAACGCTTATGCGCAAGTGTGATGGTGAGCATACGATGATGTAAGCACAGAATTCTAAAACAGGCTTCTTTCGTGATATTGGCCGCCATTTTGCTCGTCAATGAATCCAACAATACATTCTAAAGCAGTTGACGCATGACGTCACCGTCGTTCATGGTAGCGGTCGCTATTGGTGCAGTCATCCGCTGAGCAGTGCGATTGGTTTAAGAAATTGATTATTTTTAAGTAAGTGCCGAGTTTTACAATTTAAAGTCCAGCCATTAATTACATCAAAATGTTTATCGCACAGGAAATAGTTTTAAAACCGGAGGAATAGAGCTAAAATTGGAACTAGACAAATAAACTTGCTCGGTGGTGGAAAATACAATTTTTTTTGTGAATGATTTTTTTTTAGCACGGTATTTTAAGGTCATTTTCCGTTTCGCAGAATCATTGTTTTTTTTCAAATTATGTGCCTCACTCGTGTTGCCACGCTCGCTGCGGCTAAACAAGGAACATCAGAAACCCCAACTAACCCCAAATTCCGTCCAGTTAGGAATGTATTTTTAACTTCTACAATGTAAATTTTTTAAGAATATTTTGATTCTGCGAAATGGGCTTTTGCAAAACGGGAATTTCCGTTTCGCAGAAAAATGTTAACCGTTATTTTCTGTGAAACGGGATTCTGCGAAACGCAAAATCACATACTCAAAGGAACACACTAGGTTAACAATTAAAGACGAGAAAGCCAAAGGCTCACAAGAAAAACTAAATACAGATGCAAACCTATTTACATTGCCTTTTGGACTTATATGTCACACTGCCTGAGCGGGGAATCGAACCCGGGACCTTTGAAGCCAAAGACCAAGATCATACCGCTGAGCCATACTGACATGGCTCAGCGGTATGATCTTGGTGTTTGGTCTCAAAGGTCCCGGGTTCGATTCCCTGCTCAGGCAGTATGACATATAAGTCCAAAAGGCAATGTAAATAGGTTTGCATCTGTATTTAGCTAGGTTAACGAGCATATTCCGGTATTTTCACTAAAGAAAAGGGCCGTACGTATATTGCGTTACACTCTGGAGGGTGGGTGGGAGGTTGATTTATTGTAATAATTCTGACACAAGGGGTAAGGGGTGTATCCAAAATGTGACGTCACAATCTTCATCACACTTTGGTGTTCACATCACCTCAATTTTTCGCGTATTATTTAGGAAAAACAACAGTTCAGATGCAATTCCATTTATACACTCAAAAAAAAAATCCCAAGATTTAAACCCGTGGACTCGTAAGACATTTGAAAAAAAAAACACAATAAATTTAAGTGCAAGCGATGTAAAGTACTATGAAATATTACATGGCGGGGAGGGTGATTGCAGAAGTGTAACCTAATTATTAGCGGGGTATTTAAAATTTTTTGTGACATTTGTGACATAGGGGTAGGTGGGTGTTTCAAAATACGCCAAAAAGTGTGACGTAATATATGGGCAGCGCCAAATAACTTTTCCGTTATTTCAAGTTTTTCCCCAGTGTTTTTCAGTATCTGTTTGTAAAATGGAGCATGCAAGAATTTCATTTCGTTTTTCTTCTTTTGTACTTGTTCTTGTTAATAGTGTTGAAAAAGGAGCATTATTGTCATAAACGAGTGCATGTGATACCGTGATTATCATACACTAGTAACCTACGTTGTTCTTGAATTTTTTCTTCGAACCCGCCGACTTCTTCGTGACGGGCCACGAAGACTAATTAAGACTAATTAAAACAGGCACTGACACCAGATAATTTTATCCTAAATCCGCGACGATTTTTAAAGGAAATATATCTTCATTTTAGTTAGTTAGTAATTTATTGGCTAACGTTCCGAAGATCATGTTGATCTTGTATACAGTATAGATCATAACATAAAATACATCAATGAAGTCACTTATATGTGGCAACATTTAGTAACAGAATTATACCACTCGCCGTGGCTGTTTGCTGTGACGTGCATATCACGTGACTGGGCTAGTCCAATCAGACGGCCAAACAGCCGTTGTTCTCGTTCGTCATTGGCTAACTCATGGTGACATCACGGCAAACAGCCATTGAGCATGGTTTAATTTGATATCACAATTTTATTAAAAGTAAAGTATTTAACTTTAATTTCTACATACGCTATTTACAATTGGTTTGAATTCATATGTTGTAGGCTGACTTTGACGTATTGCCCCATAACTATTTTTAATGAGTGATATTTTAAATTTTGTTGATTGATCTCTGAGAAAACCTTTTTCAAATATGTTCTTAATTTTGTGTTCTGACTTATAAAAGCTATTTAAAATAATTGTGTATTCCTTTACATTTGTAACATTTAGTATTTTAAATTTTATAAGTTATTCCTAGTTTCACGTCATCGCCACAAAACATCATTAAAAATTAAAATTATGTCGAGCAAAATCCAACACTAGAAATAAGACAGTAGATACTGTAAGCTAACTTTATATACATTTGTATTGCATTGAAGTCACAGGACTCGGTTTCGAAACTACTGAACGGGCGGGGGCCGTCACACGTTATTTCAATAGCCCGCATTACTTCTAGTGTAACATTCGTTGTTGTCTTAACTTAGTTTTTCATTCGGACGGAATTTGAGAATCCGAAACAGGCGCCGACAGGCCCGGGCTATAGAGCAGTGACATTTGCGCCATATTGGCTCCAAGTACGGGTGTTGGAGGGCATAACTACAAGGTGCACTACATAAAAATGGAGGGAAAAACAACGGAAGAGCGGATTTCTTAAGCTTAAAATAACGTTGTTTTCTCCAACAACAAAAATCGCGCGTTTTAGGTCTAAGAAATCACTCTTCACAGCATCGGCTTCAGTCTGACGCCCTTCTGTTTTTCTCTGCAGTGCCCCTTGCAGCTAACCCATTAAGGGTCCAGCATAGAATACAATAATACTACGTCGTGTCACTGCTCTATAGTCTGTTCCACATTATGTTTGCAGGAAACTGACTGTATTATACCACATTTCCTTCCAATACGAGTGCAAGAACATGTGGACTTCACACTTGTAGACTCTACACAGTTACTGTCATAGTCTACAAGTATTTTTTTGCACTTGTAGAGCAAGGAAACGTGGAGTTTCCTGCAAACATAATGTGGAACAAACTATGGTCTAGTAAGCAATCGCTCGCCGTGGGGGCCAATTTTAATCTTTTTTTCAGCCCTCAAACAGCGCACTGATTCTAGCCATTCTAGTTATTTCGGTCGCGCTAGGTATAGTCTACGCCACGTAGACTTGCCTGTTACAGTGTCCGCGTCCTATCTTGAGTTCTCCGCAGAACGAACACAGATAATCGATTGTACGTTTTCAGTAGCAGAGTGCCTTGTTGATATCCAAGATGGTTACAAAAGCAATGGCGGCCATCGATTAAAGCCACCCCATCCAGGAAGACGTAGCCGCTCACAAAATACTTGCAGGATTCAAGATACACCGCGCACGCAATAGCTGCACAGACCTGAAGAGTTTGTTACGGTATGCTTCAGTCGCATTCTTAATGCGATTATTGAAAAAAATAAAGACTACCAACACAAAAAAATCCAGTTTTCTACCTCTTTCAAATTTAAAAAAAAAACAAAAAACATTGTGCTCCCTTTAAACCCCATCTGGGCTATACACCCTAGAATTTGACTCGTGAGATGAACCCCCCCCCCTCCACGCCCCACACTTCCTGGGTGCCAAATGTTTTTCATCGCCGCAGGGGTTAAGTCCCCCCCCCTCCACCCCACCCCACCCCGGTACGTACACTTATTACGTACGTAACTTACAGCACGAAAAGCCAAATGAGATCAAAATTGTGTTAAACAAATACAGATTGTCAGTATTAAGGTCTTGTTAGTAGGCTATTTTAGCTGAGTAGTCAGACTTCGACTTTGGTCTCGAAGGTCGAGGGTTCGGCTCACCGGTCGGGCAATCGGAAATTTAAGTCCGAAAGACAGCGGAAATGGGTTTGTATCTGTGTTTCTACATGGTAGAGTCCGTAGATTCCATCCTTAACCTACAGCGTAAGATAGCCGTTTAAATATTATTGCATTTGTTGGCTATCGTGCAATTTTTCCGTAACACAATCGTAATCTAAAAATAAGTATCAGCAACAACAAAGACTTAACGAAATTAGTTACGGGTTTCAGACAGGCCGTTTTAACTAGCCTGCAATCTTAAGTAGGTAGGCCTCTATGCTGTTTTATCTCGAGATTAAGATGGCCGAAATAATGGGGAGGTTCGTTGAAAACATTGCTAAAACAACCAGACTGTTTTAAAACTACAGAGGTGTTGGGGCGCGTTTAAGTAACAACTCGCCTTTGCATTCTCGAGCCGGCCAATAATCGCACCCGTTGGTTAAAAATCGATAACCGCTCGATTTTAACCAATAACTATTACTTAAAGCGGTTGAGAAAACTGTTTCGTCAGGAGGAATTCTTTATTTTGCTGTCACGAATTATGAGACTGCAAGCATTTGCTGAAACGATGTCGGATTGCGTTGCTACCATGGCAACGACACCTTTGCCATAGCGATTAAATACCAGCTGCGAGAATGCAAAGGCGAGTCGTTGCGTAAACGAGCCCTAGTTTCCTCGTCAACAATAGACAAAATTTACCACATAAAATTGTTCCGAATTAATTCCTTCTTCGGCTGGGTCCAAGGGGAAGGGGAAGGTTCCGTTTAGCAGGGGTAGGCTACAGAAGGTGTGCAAAACGTCACGCATGAGGGGAGGGGGGGAGCGGTTAAAAAAAATTAGCGTGAAATCATTTTCATTTCGTCGTGTAATTAGCTACGTCAATTTACAGCAATTTTTAGTCATTCCCCCCCGCCCCCCCCCGCCCCAAGAACGGGGAGTATTTTTTCTAGATTTAATATTGTGGCATTTTTTCTCTAGCTGTTTTTTCCCAGTATGGATTTATTCCGGTGATATCATTTTCTGACATTATTCTTCCGAGTGCGATATTTTTCCCATGAAGTATTTTTTCAGATACTTTTCAAAGATGTAATTTCCCACAGTATTTTTTTTCAGTGATGTATTTTTTCAGGTTTTTTTTTCCGTTTTCTTACTTCCCTGATTCGCATAGGTAGGCCTAGTATTCGCCACAAAACTGTCGTTTAAATGACGCTCCTGCTTTGCTTGAAGTCTGAAAGGGGGTCATGGGGTCTGGCGGTCACTTTTGTTGACATAACAGTGCTGACCCCTACGCGTCGAGCTCTGAAGAAACTTGGATAGGTCGTTTTGGAGAGGGATTCTTCCATTTGGCAGTAGGGCTTATCGCTTCATAGGCTACGCACTAAAGAAATTCCCATGAAAATGGACAACTGTAGCCTAATAAACAGGAATTAAGAAAAAATTATAGGTGGAATAAATAAACGTTTCTTATCATCGCTTCCGTCTTTATCAATGTAATTATGTTCGTAATTTACTAAAACGTAGACCTATACCCGTTTGCAACTCTAAACTATATTCATTGATACAAGCAACGGCTGGATGTTATTTTATACAAAAAAACTAAAACAGAGATCAATGTTTTAAACGCCTGTTCCCTCCCCCTTTTTATTTTTGATTACTGTTGGTTTTCGTGAGTATAATTAAATAAATACTGAGAAAAAAGCTTTTTTTTTACCATACCTAGACGTTTCTCAGGTTCGTGGTGGATAAAAGCAAACCTTCTCATTGTGTTTAATCGTTAAGCCTACTTGTGGTTACCATAACAACAGTAGATCATAGAAAATCCCACATGGGTAAAGGGACCCACCAAGTTTTTGCCGTATAAAGTAGGCTACTGATATTAGAGGCAAAATGGCTGCCACCAAGTTTCTGATTCGAACCGAGGCCACGCTTAACTGACAACCACTAAGGTGTCAGTTAAGGTTAATTAATCAGTGTTGGGGACGTAGACCTGTTGGCAGCTCCATTTATGGCTGTGATACCACTACTTCATATGGCGAAAACTTGACTATAGTTAAAGCCCTGGCTCTGCACGATTCCTGCATGTAATTAATTGATTTAGGAGAGTGATAAACCGTAGAAAAATCATAAAAACAGCGAAAATTCATAAACTAGGAATTATGACCTTGCAGATGGCTCAGACGACAGGAGCGTCTATTCAGTTATTCAGAGTTCGTTGGTGTGAATCCCAGTCGAGTCTTCTCAGTGCAGTTTATTTCCATAACTAAGAATTAACCGAATTACAACTATTTTTCAGTTCATTTGCTCTGTTATGCGTTTGTGAAGTGAAGTTTTATTGCTCACTTGGTGAATACAAATTATGCAATAGACATGGCAGCGAACAGGGAGACACTAATATTGACTCTGACTAAAATTTTAAAAAACATGAGTGTATAAATACAGAACAACCATTTGAAACAAAAGGCCTGCTTTACTGAAACACTCGTGCGCGTGCAGGGCAGCTGGAAAAAACCTCGGTAATGAAAAATATTGTATGATAATACAAGAATCATTTTTAACGAAAGCACCTTTATTGCAGGACTTTTGTAAGACTCTTCACTTAGTTCGTACCCAGCAACCATGATCGGTGATCTTTGCCAAATCTGTGGCACACCAACACTCTTTCTTATGTCCTGTGGTAGTTGGTTATATATATTTTTGGAGCAATGTATGTAAAATATTAATGAGCAGCTTGTGTATTAGGGCGGGGCGGGTTTACGGTAGGACTCGCCTTTGTATTCTCGCAGCTAGAGTTTAATCGCAATGACGAAGTTGTCGTTGCCATGGTAACAAAGTTATCTGGATTAGCTAAATTCGACGTCGTTTGAATAAATGCTTGCAGTCTTATAAATCCGTGACAATAAGATAAAGAATTCCTCCTGACGAAATTTTCACAGTCGCTTCTGAACTCTCATTATTCAGCGTTTTCATTGCGAGTCGACATAGCTAAAACCGCCGCCATGTTGGAATTTCAGATGATTTCTAGCTTCTAGCTGCGAGAATGCAAAGGCGAGTCGTTGCGTAAACCGGCCCTTAGTCTTTGGTACAATCACCTTTATGATCACTCATAGCACGAGTAAAATGACGGCTAGCAACTGGATGACATAGCCTACTGGTGCCTTATGGTAATAGCAAACAATTTTGTGAATATATACAGACCTGGGAGAACATTTAATTATCGGAGGAGTGTTTCATTTAATCCCGTGGTTTATAACGATATGACTTGTGTGGGCTGATATAATTTAAAAGATAGGCCTCGGTTCGACTCCTCCAGGGCCAAGTTTGGAAAATTAACGAAACAAAGTCTGCATTAAAGACCGGCCTAGTGATAATACAACATAGGCTACACTAATCTGAGAAAGAAAGAAAGAAAAGACAGCTGCCAGACTGGGAATCGAACCCAGACGCAGAAGCCTGCAGCCAGTGTCCGCCCCGGTAGCGCAGTGGGTAGAGTTCCTGCCTAGTAAGCGGAAAGTCCTGGGTTCGAGTCCCAGTCTGGGCAGTTCCTTTTCTTTCTTTCTCAGATTAATATCTTTTATTCTGAAAAGGCCAGTCTTTAATACAGACGGGTTGTTTCGTTTACCCTTTACCTTCTGATTTAGCCTATTGTATATTTACATTCTGGAAAGATTGTGTCTTATATGTAAATTGTGTGTAGCCTTTTTTAAATGCAAGTGTCTGTCCGAATTAATCCCTTTGCTTTCTGGATTTTCTTTTATTAATAATAATAAGGCTAATTCGGTATTTTTTAAAAATTCAGTTATAGCCTGCGTGTCTTTTTATGTTTCATTACTTTCGTTTTTTTTTTTTTTTTTTACATTTTGCACAATAACTTCCCCTATAACAAGCGTATCCTTTTGCGAAGTTCTTTGTCCCTTCGTTAGGCCTAAATATTGGACGGCGCGGTTTATCATTCACCGATGCTTCCTAAAAATAAATAAATCAAGCATCGATACATTTTTAAAGGCCGTCTTTTAACTCTTGAAACGGCATACCTTAGCATTTACGCTTCGCAGGTAAATGGTATTCAAAGGCTTCGTATTGGATTCATATTACCCAATCAGGGCGCCTTTTGCTCGGAGCGCAGCCAATGGCTGCCACCCTCCGTTGCCTGGGCGACCGGTCGTCAGCGCAACAGTCACGTGACGAGTTGGGGGTGGAGCCTGAAGCGGGAGCCTGGCTGGCATCAGCTCATACGTCACGACGAGCCGAAAGAATTGATTTCATTCCAGGATCTATGGAGGAAAGAAACGTGATCCCCGGAAACGCGAGGATCGCTTTAATTTGGGATCTTTTCGCCTCCTTTCCACGACGAACGTGTTCTTCGCGTCATATTTTAAACGTTTTGCAGGACAAATAAGCTGGGAGAAGGAGTCGACATTTTTACGGATTCGTTGTTTTTTGCTTTTTTTTGTGTGTGTGAGGGAGTGATGGCACTGGCAGATAGGTCCAAACGCACAAAAAAAAATTCTTGGTGGCGGAGGGGAGTGGGCGGAGGGGAGGGAGAGGGGGGGGGG
>JAHWFP010167226.1:0-13235 GCA_023313725.1 Lithobius niger
ATATAACATCAGAACCCATAACTAATCACAGATTCCTTCCAAGTAGTCATGCATCTTAAACTTCTGCAATGTTACATTTTTAAATAATATTTTGATTCTGCAAAACGGGAGTTTTGGGAAAGGGTACAACTAACTATTGTTAAAAGAGAACCTTGGCATCGACCTGGTGACGACCAAGCATTTCCAAACAATATTTAAAGTACACGTTTTTTCGTCTGTATTGCCAGGTTTCAAAACGTAAATAAATCAACTGTTCTTATTCTGCCACTGCTTGACTTTGTTAAATGTTTGCCTTTTAACTCCTCGTTACACAGGAATAAGGTATTAAATTTCGTGTACCTAAAATTTTGTCAAATTAAATTTGGCATAATTAGATTTGGCAAAATGGGATTTGCCCTTTAGGCAAAAGCTTTTAATCTGCTTTCTTTTGGCAAAACGGGATTTGGTGAAACGGGACTTCACCGGATCCTCTACCTTCCACCATGATAACAAGCGAGATATACTCGGTGTAACTCGTGGTGTATTCAATGTAAGCGAGCATATTGGTAATTTTCCGGAAAGAAAAATTTCTCAAATTAAATAAATAAATCCTCACTCATGCTCACCAACTTTGTTTTGTTTAATTTTGAAGTATTCTTCAATCAAGTCACCTCTTTTTCGTCATCACCTTATTGATGATACCGTAACGATCAGCTTTTTACCGTTTTTCAGCGATATTATTTAGCCAAGTAGACATTACCACAACGTACGCACACACCAAATCACTAACTTGCTTACCGTGACCTGAACTAAAAACGTTAGAAAGACATTTGAATTCAGCAGTAAGGTTTCACGTGGACTAAACACTACATGCAACTTGTGGTGTCTATAACATCACAGGAAAATCTTGTTCGTGTTCCTTTCCCCGTTTTGACTACGGTCAAAAACCCTTACCTTAAGCGGGGTTCGTTTTTGTATTCTAATCGGTGTACACGAAGCCCTGACAAGGCGCCAAAATCAAAGCGTCACAAGAGGGCGTTTGTTTTCTGTTTATTCCCTTGTCTCGGTAGAGGTTGAAAGGACATACTCTGGCGCGATGAGAATCTTGGCGACCACGGATCGATGGTTTGAAACGCGCGAAAACGCCTTTGAACATACGGGGATGACAGCAGCGATGGATGCTTCCTACCCACAGAGAGACATCCACAACAACACCAATCGACTTTACATCAACTCGCCAGCCAATAAGATGCCTGGAAATAGTTTTCCCTATTGCGCAGTTTCAACCCCCAATAATTGTTAAGGGAACCATTTTCTGGTGCTGTGTATTTGTCTAAAGTGTAACAAAGGACTCTTGGATGGAGTTTGGTTTCAGTTTAATACCAGAGGGTGGTGAGACTTTTGACGTTTGAGTGTATGCGAGTTGCACTAGGCACTCACTTAAACCTAGGATGATATATGGTAAACTGCATTTACCGGACAAGCAGATTCACGATTCAAGGCGCAGCCGTCAGTGATACTTCCGCTTTGAGATTATGGGATGGCAACCGCCATTAGCGCTAAACATGGTGAGCAAATTCAGTCAAAAACGAACGATTTTTGTTGATTCTTCTTTGAATTCAGTCGCAGTAACTCAATGCCGGTGAGAAACTTAAGTCCGACGACTAGGGTAAAACACACACAGCTACAGTTAAACTGTGATACTGTTTGCAAAATTTATTCTAGCACAGGCAAAAGTTTGAACTAATTTTCCAGTAGCTGTTCGATTTTATAAATTGATGTTTGCATCGTTTTTAAGATATATACAGCGTTTTCGCATTTGTGGCAACCTGCCTGTA
The DNA here is from genome assembly GCA_023313725.1 of Lithobius niger. Classification (NCBI taxonomy): domain Eukaryota; kingdom Metazoa; phylum Arthropoda; class Chilopoda; order Lithobiomorpha; family Lithobiidae; genus Lithobius; species Lithobius niger. The sequence continues at coordinate 1,818 of JAHWFP010167226.1, forward strand.
ATAGGACTACCTAAGTGGCGTTTTTCCCTACTTAGATAGTCCTATTACAGTCCTAAACTACAACGGTGATTACGACAGGAGTGAATGGTGCGTTTCTCACGAATCTCATTCATGTGAGAGCAAAGGTGAGAACTGTGAGCACCAGCTGCCTGTCATGTTTCTTCTGTTTTTTTTTAATTGTGTTTTAACTGAAATTGCTGTTATGTTCTTCATAGGGCGTTACAATGATTTTGTAAATATAATAAATAAATAAATAGATTGTTGGATTGGACTCTCGCGAATCTCATTAAGATGAGAACAGGAAGTTAGCAGGCGCCATGTTGGCATTACCAGTGTCGGCCAAGCACCGGAAGCATTACTGACTGCGAAAGTTTGGAATGCATTTGCTTCTAGTTCAGTTGCAACCCCCCTGCTTTAACTCACTGTTGTGGCAATCACTAGACAGGTAGTGCAATAAGTGCCACACCAATATCAGTTGTATTATGTATTTTTGCGTGACGTTCCCTGACGTCACTCACCGTACTAACCGAACGGCACTACACGCTTGATTTCGTGCTGCACTTCACGCAACCTTACATCAACCTAGTTGTGGTTCTTTCCCCTGGCACGTTTTAGGTTAAGGCCAACCCATGTTTATAACAGCTGCAAATGTGTAATTAGCTAAGAGCTAACTGTCTGGTCTGCAACGCCCATGTTGATTTGCTGAAGACCATTGCTCAGGACGGAGCACAGCGAAGTACTGCAGATACAAAATTGGCTGTACGACTGCAGTTCGTACGAAGCGATCTCCATACCTTTTCGGGTTTGCAGCCTGAGGCAAGGGAACAAAGAAACCTCACTGTCGAGTCATTGCATGAGGATATTCGCTTGCTTCGATCGCTCCACTCCAATTACATTATTAACCAAATAAAGTCTACCGACTTCAGACGCCAACAAAAAACGTAACCGATGAATTAATACTTGGTGTGATTAACTTGCCGAATGTTTTGGTCTGTTGATATCACTCCTTTGAACGGCCGAACCATTCTCCCCTAACGGCCTTTTTTAACAGTTTTAATTTTTTATATAGATCAGTAATAATAACGTCATATTATTACAGTGTATAACTGTGCAGGTGCTAGTAATTGGGCTAAATGCAAGGGACACTGGATAAACATGGAGGGAAAAGAGAAGGCAAACGTACTGAAACCAATACTGTCAGAGCGGATTTCTTAGCCTCAAAACATGCGATTTTTTTCGGATTTGTTGGTAGTTGCTAAAAATGTCAGCAATTGGAATCTTTTCTTTTCCGATTGCATCCTCGCAGCATAAGGGATCGGAGAAAACAAAGTTTTTTAGGCTTTAAGACCCGCTCTCGCAGCACGGGCTTGACTAGAAGCGCCGTTGTTTTTCACCTCCATTTTAATCTAGTGCACCTTGTAGCTATCTCTCCGGGTTTTATACTCGTAGCCAATCAGGCGTTATTGTCGCTGGTGTATATATATAGTCTAGAACTACCTCGGCACCTTATTTGGAGTTGCATCTAATTATTGTATGAAAGTGGTCCACGACACGGTGCAGAGCTTCACGAAAAGATAAAGTTATAATCAACAGATGGAGGCCTCAGAAACTATATACACAAGCAAAAATAATGAGATAAGACACATGACGCCTGTCAAAACCAACGAGTCTATTATTCGTTCTGCGGTAAAGACGAAGGGGAAACAAAATGAATTGATTTCCACGAAGCTACTCGGCATGAGTGTACGAGGAAGCGATAAGAAACCAAACAACGGTTTTGTTCCGTTCACGCCACGTCAATAAACTTGACACATAGACAAAGAGCAATAATGTAAACCGCGGTGAACTTTAAGTGCCCTTCTACGGATCTTAATAAACAACAAAAGCGGGTGGGGCACTTTTACTGGGAATTCACTCACATGAAAGGTTAAATAAGGCGGTCATCGTGGCTGAGCGGTGAGAGAGCTCAACCTGGTTGCAGTAGGTTTGCGGATCTAGTCGAACCCCTGGAAGGGGGACTTGGTAAAGTCCCCGCCAGGACTGCCGGCCAGGGTAGCGTGAGAGGCTACCATGCTTCCTCAGCAGCTATGGGAAAGTATTCTGGCCGATTCTGGACAATCTTTCGGCCCCCACTATGATTGGAGGTTTCCCGGTTCAAATCCCTGAGCTTGCCCCTCCCTACACCAGATATTTCTTCTCTCAAAAAAAGGCTGGCAATGTTCAAAATTGAGCAAAATTTAGCCGGTTCAGCCATACAAGCATTAAATTGCTTCGGTTGACACAAGGCTCTAATTTAAAAAAAAAAGACCATTTTGATTTATTTACTTATTTATTTAATTTCCACGTTTAACCAGCATTAACAGGGTGGCGTTTACCTGGCAATTCAGGGAATTTGTTAACAGGTACTGAAAGTCAGGGAATTTCGACATTTTTCGGAAAGTCTTTTTTCGTATATAGGCCTACGTAAGAATAACTAATTCGTATTTACTTTTTTTTTATTGTAAAACCTTGATTTATTTCAGTAAAAACTTACAGTAAAAACGTTCTTTTGGTGGATTTCTGATGAAGCAAAGACTCTTTAGGCCTAAGCAGTGCGGCCGGTGGCAAATTAGTATGGCCCAGGATGGCCCATAAAAAACGCACGAGCTGCAAAGTCCACACTTTTTTCTAATTCTTTTATTTTTTTTATATTTTTGTTATAGTGAAAATAGGGACCACTTTTTTCATACACTAGTCAAGTGGTCCCTATTTTCACTTTAAAAAAAACTTGGAAAAATCATTTGAACTTAGAGAAATTTTTCAGCTCGTACGTAAAGCTAGTTTATTTTAATCTCTGAGAAGGCATCGCTAGTGTTTAAATGTTTTAAGTTTTTTATGATGCCGAATTAATAGAAGTGCGTGTGTGTGCCTTTAATTTGTGTAATACAATAAAAAGGCTTTTTTAAATAGTCCACAATATAGCAAACCGGCGTGTTCAGTGTTCACAGAGCAAAGTCACAGTGTACATATTTTAATGTAACTCAATTTTTTAACAGAGAAGGCTTGCTTCGTTAGGTCCAGATATTTAACACCAGTTTTAGCACTTACGGTGGGGAAATATGGTAAGGGGTAAATTAACCCCGGGGAATGCGAAACCCGACGTGGTCGAACCCTGGGGGTTTTGAGGAAATCCTCAAGGATTTTGAAAAGTTAAGTGGTGAGATATGCTCATGTGCAAGTCGAAGGGAGGGAACCCCTGGGGTTTCAGTTAAAACACCCTCGGATGCATAACTCACTACATCATTTTTCCCTGTGATATTAGGGGGTGGAATATTTTCCCTAGAGGTTTCTACTCTATACTTCCCCGGGGGTTCAGCACAAAATCCTCGGGGTTCGACCACCTCGACTTTTCCCTCCCCTTCTGTCTTCCCCCTGACCATAGCTCACCGTTTTGCAACCCCAGGGTTTTTTCACCCAGGGAAAACGAAAGCCCCGGACCATATCTCTCCACTGTTAGTTGCAAGTTATTATAAACCTGCGATTAGGGAAGCCGAGGGGTTGGCCCGAGCCTGGAGTCACCTTTCGTCAAGTGGCCCCTACCCCCACCCTATGCCCCCCCCCCCAAACCGAACATTTTCCAAATGTTTTTCCTACATTTTTTTCCCTAAACGTTTTTCCCTAAAATTTTATTAAAAAGTGTTTCCTATGTTTTCCAAATTTCCTTTAAAAAAGTTCCTTGTTGTGCTACCAGTGAGTTAAACCCTATTATGCTAGGCCTATAACAACAAAAAATGGCTGCTTCACGGAACCCGAGTCCCGTGATGGAAGTACTGGGTCACTTTTCCGACCCACAACCCACTTGACCCACCCGATAAAAAACAAATTGTGAGCCACCTTGACCCATCCCAAGCTATGAAAAATACAGTATGTAAATGCATGCAATCTTATTTTAAACAGTCCCATCTTTGAAAGAAGCCTTTACTAACAGTGGAGAGATATGGTAAGGGGTAAATTAACCCAGGGGGAAGCGAAACCCGAGGTGGTCGAACCCTGGGGGTTTTGGGGAAATCCCCAAGGATTTTGAAAAGTGAAAAGTGGTGAGATATGCTCTTATGCAAGTCGACGGGAAGAAACCCCTGGGGTTTCAGTTAAAACACCCTCAGATGCATAACTCACTACATCGTTTTCCCCTGGGATATTAGAGGGTGGAATATTTTCCCATGAGGTTTCTACTCTATACTTCCCCGGGGGTTCAGCACAAAATCCCTGGGGTTCGACCACCTCGACTTTCCCCTCTCCTTCTGTTTTTCCCCTGACCATAGCTCACCTTTTTGCAACCCCAGGGTTTTTTCACCTAGGGAAAACGAAAACCCCTGACTATATCTCTCCACTATAAGGGTTTTTAGCCTTCTGGGGAAAACTATTTTTTAAAGAATAAGATACATTTTTAAAGAGTACGTAAGACTACTGAAGTGTCAAATAACGTACTTAACAATTAACGTGGGTCGGTGGGTGAACGCTCTTGACCCACTGACCCACAGTCCCATGGGTCAGTTCCATCTCTGAACCCGACCGACCCTAACAGTTTTTTCGCCAACGAAAGTGAATGCAAAGCTAATCTAAGCATGAAACAATGTGTATTTTGTAGACAGAACATGATTCATCATTAGCCGGCATAAAAAAGTTTGAAAAAATTGTAAAAAAAAATCTTTTTCCGACCTACCGACCGTATTTATTTCTGCAATGCTCCGTGAAGCATAGAATGTATTTTAGTTAGCCCTACCTTTTTTTGGTAGGCTTGGACCCAGGAAAAAAAAAACACCCTCTATCCGGCTCTGGGTGTTGGCGACGGCTCGATCCCGTTCGACTCAACCATATACTGCTCCACAATAGTACTGCATCACCTTTCTGACGGGTTTCAATTCAATTAATTCACAATAAAATGTTTTACCTCATCATCATCTTGGCTGACTTTAAAAAAGTTCCTGCTGCTTCTCCATCGACGTGAATTACTTCTTCTTCCACTAGAATTCATGGCTGGAAAGAGAAAAAAAAAATCCCCAATTTCAACGCTCAGTTATGATAATTGGATTGAGCCGGGCGCTACCGAGTCTCTTCATTACCGGCTCAAATGGTGGTTTCGCCCGTATTAGGGTTCAACTAACACTGTCTAAATTGCAAATTAGGTTCCCTACAGACTGTTACAGCTTTAAAAAAAAAAAACAAACCTGCGCGAATGAAGTCAAAACTGTTGAAATATCCCACCGGCATTCCGCTTTGATCAAATTTTCAAAACTCGTTACATTTATTTAAAAAGTGGCTTGTTGTGATAATGAAATCAGTCCAAAATCAATAATAGTTAGATCCACAAGTTGTCAAATTGTCTGCCTTGCAGAGTAGTGGTATAAGACTCCACCAGAAAATCCTGCCACCATTGCGGTGCCTTTGAAAATTGACCTACGCAACGCCCTGTTGCTTGTACTAATCGCGTAGATCGTGCGAGATGTCGCGTCATAAATCCCTGATCTGACTTAATTTTTCGGTTGCCTATGCATATAGCATCCAAATTACGCTTCAGGCTGCAAACCACGCAACCGAACAAACCATGCTCGCCGAAGTTGGTTCGTGAGGGTAAATGGGGGTGACATGGGGGCTAACACTGCAACGAATCGACTATCTACCAATCATTAACAACGACGTAGAAACAAGGGGGGGGGGAGGCGTTGCATTTTATTTGCATTAATTCATTGCGAACAGGGCCGAGTTTGTGCTGCGTTTCGATGTTATGGTTCTACGAATAAGCTTTATGAAATCGTGATTACATCTTCAGTGTATCTCAATAGCAAGTACGTAAATAAATTCCTTTGCAAAGAAAACTCAGCGGTTCACACAAACACTTAAAAACACTTTTCAAAACTTCGTCCTGAACCAACGTGATGTGATGCAAGCGATGATAGAATGCGTAGGCAGTGACGGTTCCAGCACGATGCTAAAGGGGTGGTTCTAACCCACACCCTGCCAGCTTAAGATTTTGAACTTTAAGATCCGAATTCCCTCTTAACTGTCAGAAAACGCATCTCATGTATCCTTAAAAGGACATTCCTCCCAGCGCCATTTTTCTCGATCCGTTTTTCTCGATCCGTGATTTTTTCACATCAAGTACTGCCCCAAAGTTTTATTTACTTACCGTTAGTCAATCCCTTGCTAAAAATCCGTTTTAAAATGTGGCGTATAGGAGATTTTCTGTTGAATACTGGTAACTTTATTTACTGCGTCCCGCACGTATATGATCCTTTTTTTTTGCGCGCCTACAATAACCATGACGTTTCATTGTTTCCGGTTGTGACGACACAGTTTTTGCGTCAATGCTGTCATGTGACCCGCAATTCGTCTACTAGGCCAGACGTCGTTCCGCGTCGTTCACGTGATCACGAGAAGACGAAGGCAGAAGTGACGTTGTAGTATTACTACGCCGAATCTCACGATGGCAGCGCGGGCACACATGACTGCGCGTGGCTGTTATAAGGCAGGCCGGATGTTGCTTTAATATTTGTAATGCAACTAGAGAATGGGGAAAAAATTTTATAATTAATTTCTACTGTTTTTTTATCTTAAATTTAACACGGTGATATGTAAACGGAGGCTTCTACGTGTCAACAGTTAAACCATTAAAAAAAACATATCAATGCTAAAAGCAAAAATACAAAAAAAAGTACATAATACACGAGTTAATCCAATATTTAACTGTTACACCAAACATTGTAAGCGACCTTATTTTGATTATTCCAAAAAACCAAAATACTTTGCGGTCTGTTTTTTTTTTAACAGTGAACTTAAGGGATTTCTACATGACAAAATAGAACGTGGAAAGCAAACGAAAAAAAGTCGCAATTTGGTTGATGTAACGGCTAATTATTTATGGATAGAGGGAAGTGCTGATTGAGTGAGCAAAGCCTACGAAAATCAGCGTTTGTTAGCCAGTGTGTGCAGAATTGTGATTAAATAAACTTAGGTATATAAAAATGGACATAACAATAAACCGAACCCTGAAAATTATCAATGTGAAAATTTATAGACATAAAATTCCTCCAGAAAAAAAAGGTATAATGTAAACAAGACGGTGTGACCTTTGTACGTTCGCAGCCCTATGAAAGTTGCGATATCCACCCGAAACCCAAAACTGGTATAAAAGAAGCCACCTTCAAAGGGAAATGCCGCCAAGGTTAATCCTATTAGCCAAGTTAATCGCACCAAATAATATTTTGGACGTTAAATGAAAACTTGAAGCAACGTTTTAGTTTTCATAACTTTCGAACCGAGTTTAGACGTTTAGCCGGTGCGATTAACTAGGCTAATAGGATTAAACATTGTCAGCCTTTCCCTGGTTTAACGATATCACCACCTTCGAAGTTCGACCCTTTTCGGAAACTTGGCGGCTTTTCGTATACCGGTTTTAGGTGAATATGTTTTATCTACGGAATACTAGTAGTTGCTTGTTGTCTAAACTACGGTACTTATATGTTTCCTTTCAATGGAGAACACCGGTAGAAATCCCCGCTACACCTTTGCTACAACCCCCCCCCCCAAATCCCCAACCACCCCCTTCCACCTCCAACCCACCAACATTTCATTTACACCATCATCAATAAAGCAAAGTCTTGCGCTGCTAACTCACCTGCCGTACACGTATTCATGGTCTCCTATACCAAAACCAACACAGCTGACTCAAGTCAAATGAAGCACTAACGAGTATGTTTTATTCGCGGTGTCGGTTTGGCTACGGCCATCTGCTAAATTTAAATCGTATTTGTGTTGGCGGCCGGGCGTGCTCGCAACTTAGTGAACTTGGGCAAGCGTTCGTGCTTTTACCCTTGCGGTTTGCCAAATAATAATAGACAACTCTTCTCTTCGTCATTCGCGTCATTCTGCCCCTGCTGCGTAGTAGAATGAAAACCCAATTCGTTCCCTTGCTTGAGTTATGACGTCATACCACTCGGTTGTCAGGGACTTTTTTTCTCTTTTTTTTTTTTTCAACTCATCCAACTTGTTAGGAAGTAAGATATAGATCAGTCCTTAAAAAGGCAGGATGGAAACCTGGTTCGAGGTTAGCGCAGAACCGAGCCGACGACAAAAATTATACGTGAATTTTTACGTTCCACTTCATTTGCGACATTTTAAAATTAGTTAAAGGGACCTACTCATTTTAAAATTAGTTAAAGGGACCTACTCCCCAAACTAGGGATGTGCGTAGGCCCCCGAGAGGGCAGGTTTTACCCCTTTTTGCAACACTTGAACTGCTTTTGCCCCTTTTTTTGTCCTTTTTCGGCCCCTACAGCAAATGTCGGCCGTTTTTTTAAAGGGCACTTTGCCGTGGGGGAGTTTCCTCCATTTGTCCGATTCATACTTTTGGTTGGGATTTTCAAGGCGCCCCTCCCTCCCCACCTTTACAAAATGTTCGGCCCTGTCTTTACTACGAATATATTTCAACAGGTCAGCAGATTGATTTTCTGTTTTACGTCCTTCTCCCGTGTTGCACATTTGGCTTTCCGTCCTATATTACAATTAACGACAAAGCCACTGACAGAGAGCTGCGGACAAACCAACTTCCAAAAGAAAGACTTGCAATGAATGAGTGAACAAACGCAAGCGAAATTAACTGCATTTGCAACGAGTACAGAAACCACCTTAGTATGTCAAAGTATCACGAATTAGAAAACAAAAACGAGCTCGTTTGATGTTTAGGGCAAGGTTTAACTGATCCGAAGTCAAAACAGCAAAGTAACACAAATAAACTTTCCTGTAAGGTTTCACATACCGCACTGTTCTTGTACTGTTTAGTCCACGTGAAACCTTACTGCTGTATTCAATCATTAGACACGTGAATAGAATTGAAACCATGTCCCTACTTTCAAAATTATTGTAAGAAAATACAGTGTATAATATAGGCTACACATTCGCCTACTTTCGGGGCCAAAATTTTAGCACTTTTCTAGTCAAGTCGTCTTTCCGTTCACCTTATTGATACATACACCACTTTTCAAGATTTCGTAGTCACTACTTCAGGACTGGTATTTCATTTTATTTTCAACGACATTTCCAGGTTTAAGAGTCTCACGAAGGCTGAATCACTTAATCAGTAGGTCTGTATTAAGTACACTAACAGTACGGTTTTTCATATTTTCAGCGATGTCGTTTAGCCAAGTATAGAATGAATGAATCAATCTGACCTATCGTGTTTTAAAGTTAATACTGTAAAACATGTGAATACAGCAGTAAGGTTTCACGTGGACCGAACAGTACAAGAACACAGCCGTATGTGAAACCTTACAGGAAAGTTTATTTGTGTTACTTTGCTGTTTTGACTTCGGATCAGTTAAACCTTGCCTTAAACATCAAACGAGCTCGTTTTTGTTTTCTGTTTGCTTATTTATTGAGCATATAGTCCTCATGATTTGTCTCTAGAAAACAATACTGTCAACAATACCGAGAATTATTACCCCAGTCACATATCAATCAAACCAACTTTCTTCTTTTCACTTATTTCAAGGTTTTTTGCGTCCTGCGTGCCTTAACATTTTTGTGCATTAGGCTACTGTTAGGTTCCATTCTTCCACCGGTTTCACCTCTCTGGGGGGCCCCCCCCCCACACACACACCCGTACTGATTCAGAAACCTGATCTCTGTGTAAAAAGGGAAAACGTCGAATTAACGCCTTTTTTTGGTTACCTCGGGAGGAGAAGAACAATATTAATTTTTTTATTCAAATAAATTCTGCTGGAATGACGCTTATAGCCTATTAGTACTAGTGAGTGTTGTTCAAAATAGCCAAATTAAGAATCTGGCATCTATACTAGGGCAACGCCAATCACCAGTTGCATGATGTCATGCCTCCACTCAAAACGACTAATTTGTAGGTATAGGTAACACACGATGTAAGATTATTGACGCTTGCCCTCTGGATTAAATGTCAAACGGGGCATGAGCATGAAAATTTGATTTGATTTTATCTAAAACCTGCGCTCCAGGCTGGCAGTGGCTGAGTGGTGTTGTTGTGTCTAGATTTTATTTGATTTTATTTATTAAGGAGCATTAAAGTATACGTAAGAATATTATCAGCCCCGAGGAGGAGGAGAGTAGACGGCGAGAGGGACAATTTAGCTGGAGAAATGCAAGCGGAAAACCCAGTTGATTTGGTTTTGTTTGTGCCATTAGGGAGGGTACCCATCGATGTATGGAAAGACCGGTATCTCGGGGAAACACGAAGGAAGCAGGCATGCAAAGAGTCGGCGAATTTTGACTGATTCAGCAAGTTGTCCAATCCAACAAGTCGGTTATTCTAGTTGGCCCCTGACCATTTCTAGCGTTCCCGACGTCCATGTTCAAAACGGCCGTTGTTATGCATTATTTCATTTACCCATTGTAATACATTGTTCCTAGGTTTTCCGTCGTGGGGCAGATAAGCCAATTTGGGTTCGTGCTCCCTAATGGCACAAACAAAACCAAATCAACTGGGTTTTCCGCTTGCATTTCTCCAGCTAAATTGTCCCTCTCGCCGTCTACTTTCTACTTTCTACTTTCTTTCTTGTTTAATCTTATATAACTTATCTATAGATAAGTTATATAAGATTAAACAAGAAAGAATGGTAGCCAAGGAGGGCAAAGGGAAACAAGTCTCCCCGACTCCCTCCCCTAACCCGAATTTAGGAACAACATCCGGCAAACGGAAGCTAACCAGAATTGCATACATTTTTTAAAAAATATTACTTTTAAACGTTTCAGGTAAACTAAAATTGCTGAAAACGAGCTGTTACAGGGCTCCAAGGATCTTAAAGTACCCTCCCCCTCTAAATTTTTGGACGTCATTAAGGGAGGGGGGGGGGTACTTTGGGTGCTGAAGTACCGGGCCACAGGCCGAAAAAGGAAAAAGGGCCTCAAGGGTGCCTCACGGTCACGGGAAAAATACGGTACTATTTTAAATTTAAAAAAAAATTACTTTTATACTGTAGTATTAAAAGAACTTAAATTTCGAAAAAGAATTGTTTTCTCTTTTTTTACGGAATTGGGTGGGGGAAGCACAATAAACCTTAAGCTCCAGGTCTCTACGTTACTTAATACGCCGCCACCCCCCGTAAAATCGTCCCTGGTCTCAAACCAAGAAATCACGAAGCATTTATGAAGTCAAACCTTCAAATAAGGCTTAAAATAGAAACGAAACCAATACCGAAGTTCAAAGTTATGGTGAATGCAGACAAAAACAGACAAGACTGCAGCACCGGGTGAAAAGCACCACCAATTATTTCGAACGCATTTCAGCAATTTCCCAGTTGCATTGTTTAAGCTGAGCTGTAGGAAAGAAAGAAAAAATTAAGATGCTTGGTTCTTTGCCAGAGTGTCAAAACATTAAATTTGATTTACACGGTGCCCTAAAAATAAGTCGAG